>JAVIWB010001455.1:0-228900 GCA_031893035.1 Dermolepida albohirtum | reverse complement strand
TACATTCAAGTTCTCGAAATGTTTTCAACATGTTTTCAACTATAATTTCGTAATTAGGGTCTAAAAACTTCAAAACAACTTATGCAAATACAAATGCACTCCACGCTGCTTTTTCTTTCAAGTTCATCGCATTTTCGAAAATCTTGCATAAGTTTTCGACCGTCAGTGCCAACAAATATGCTTTCTTTTAACTTCGATACTCAAAAGTGCACTTTGAGCATTTACTACTAATTAGGTGTAGAGATCAAGGTATAATTAAACGCTTACAATGCATAAATAGCGTAAAGTAAACATGCGAGGAAACTACGTCCTATGATATTTTAAAAGTCATTTTCGGATTGAGTACGCCGAAAAGCATAAAGGTGAGCCAAATTTATAAAAAAAGTATTTTCATGGTTGGCCTGTGTTACTGAAAGCTACCAGCTAAGTTTATCACCATGAAGATACAATTACAATACGACAAAAATTTTGGGTGCATGTAGTATATCTTTTCAAGTCCCCTTCAACAAGTCATCACAAATAACCCTGTAAAAAAGTCAAGTTTTTATTGGCTCTGAAATATATAATTTTGTTAAAATTACCTATTAATATCATCTTCTTGAACATCATCTGTTAACAAAATAAGATAATTTGTTAATTTATAATAAAATATTTTACAATTCCTTGTTTGTGTTGATCATACATAATCATAATCAAACATTTAAACGATTTAACTGTAAACGATTTTTTCACTGGAGAAAAATAATTTAACATTTTTTAATTGGCAATAATTATGCTAAGGAAGTAGCGAATCATTTTAGAGATTTACCTATTGAATTAGATCTTTTAAAAATATACTACACTCTAACCTAAGACATTCGTGCTCTACTGATGTTTCAAAAGTTTTTTGTTTCCCAAACTTTCGATCCTTTTTCAAAAACCTACACTTTGTTTACTTCTTAATCTTAATAGATTAGATACTAGTAGAAATCCGTTCAACTTTCGTAAAATTATTACATATTATCATGCTACATTTTTGAATTACTTTATTTCTTCCCAAGTTTAAAAACGAATTCAATTCCAATATCAAATTTGTACCTTATGAGAAATACAAATCAATTAATACCTCCTGTATATAGAACTACTTTTTCTATAGGCTAAAAAGTAAATATATGTAATACAAGTTTAAAAAGCAATTTCTACATCATATCAAGTAAGCTATCTATTTAGATTGTGGGCCTATGTAACAGCAGATTATACTCGTTTGGTTTTTGTGTAGTCGAATATATCATTCGTAGCGCTTTTTTATGCTGTTATTTGAAAATTGCAAGTGGTAAGGGAAATGATTGACAATCTGTGTATCATACTATTATATACGCTGCTATTTTTTTGATTAAGCGGGGAACAAGAATTATGTATGGTAGTATCTGTGTGGGTAGGTTTATGATAAATTGTATATTCTAAACGATTATTATTTTTAGATATTGTTAAATCTAGAAAGTTTAAAGTATCATTAACTTCTTCTTTTTATATTCAGATATAAACCGTTAGTGAAAGTGAAAAAACTATCTGTCTTTTAGTTCCTACATACAGTGTGTATCAGCCGAATGGAATAAATTCGATAATAAATAAATGGAAGGGTGTTCGAAAAAACGCTCGGAGACGTCGATTGGGATTTTTAGTTGCGTATTTTTTTAAATAAAAAGTTTATATACAGGCTGTGTCATGTAAAAGTGGTCAATACCAACTTTCTTATTTTAAATGCAATACCCCGTCAAATATTAAATTTTTGGATTCTTTAGAAAATTCCAGACATATTTCATGTACAATATTCTATACCTATCTTCGACTGTTTTGGAAATATTAAATGTTTTCAGATTAATAATTTTGTTTACAATTAAAATAAGATTTTCACATATTAGTTCGTTTACCGAACTATTAAGTGAAAATCTTTAATTGTACTTGTACTTCGTTTTAAAATACCTTGCCTTAGCAAAGTGTTGTCAGTGTCATAGTGTTGTCAGTGTCATAACTGTTTGAATTTCGTTAACTACATTTCAGCAAAATGGTTCATTTAACAGAAATGCACAAAATAACAATTCTGCAGATGATTGGTTATGGAGATGACACACGGACACAAATGGAAGTTGCTCACTTATTTCATGAGAAATTTCCAAATTTGCCGCCTATATCCCAAGGAACAATTAGTAAAATAGAAAAGCAGTTTCGCGAGTTTGGACATGTAAGGCAAATAAAAAAAGGAGCTGCGAATGCAGTAAGTAATGATACCAAACTGGATATTGTGCTTGAGTTTGAAGAAAACCCGCATACTTCTAGTAAACAAGCAACGTCAATGTTCGATATTTGCCATTCATCGATTACTCGCATATTAAAAGAAAATAAAATGCATCCCTATAAAATTATACCAACTCAGGAGCTCATAGAAGACGACTTTGATAGGAAAACGTATTTTTGTGAACAAATGATGACAATGTTAGATAACAATGTGATTCAATTAGAACATATTTTATTTTCTGATGAGTGTACCTTTACGCTTCACGGTCATGCTAATCGTCGAAATTGCCGCTATTGGTCCAGGGAAAATCCTCACTGGATGAGGGAAGAACATACGCAATACCCTGAGAAGGTTAATGTTTGGGCAGGAATTGTTGGAAATCATATCGTAGGTCCTTTTTTCATTGATGGAAATTTGAATGGCGACAATTATTTAGCATTGCTTCAAAATAATCTCGTGCCAGCTTTGACAAACTTATATCCTGATCTAGCAAGCCCACAAGTTCCAGCAAATACGATGTGGTTCCAGCAAGATGGAGCACCACCCCATTACCAAATCAATGTCCGGCAGTACCTCAACCAAATATTCCCGAATCCGTGGATAGGTAGCCGAGGATCGATGGAATGGCCAGCAGGATCCTCTGATCTAACGCCATTAGACTTCTTCGTATGGGGATATGTCAAGAGTATAGTATACAAAACTACACCCCTCGACTTAGCTGACTTAAGAAGACGAATAATAGTTGCGATTAGATCGGTCACACCTGAGATGTTGAGCAACGTTAGAAAAAATTTTTATTTAAGATTAGCATGTTGTCAAGACGTTTGCGGCGAACACTTTGAACATCTCCTACAGTGACATTAATGTTTTTCTTGTTATTTTTTACATTATCAAAAATTTTTCAAATTAATCTGAAAACATTTAATATTTCCGAAACAGTCGAAGATAGGTATAGGGCATTGTACATGAAATATGTCTGGAATTTTCTAAAGAATCCAAAAATTTAATATTTGGCAGGGTGTTGCATTTAAAATAAGAAAGTTGGTATTGACCACTTTTACATGACACACGCTGTATATAAACTTTTTATTTAAAAAAATACGGAACTAAAAATCCCAATCGACGTCTCCGAGCGTTTTTTCGAACACCCTTCCATTTATTTATTATCGAATTTATTTCAGTTGGCTGATACACACTGTATATCGTCTACATATCTATACTAGCATTGGAAATTCCCAAATAACGAGTAATTATGGATTTTAGTTTCCAAAAATTGCATAAAAATCTCTGCTAAAAGCGGGCTAATGAGATTACACATAATTAGACTTTTGTTGGAAGAATAAATATTAATATTAAACTGAAAATAATTTCGAAAGAGGCAAACGGGAATGCGTTTACAATTTGTTGTTTAATTACAGAATTTGCTTTATTTATAACTAAAATATTATCAATAATATTAATAACATCTTTACGTGGAGTGCCAGGCAATAAATTTTGAGCGTTAAAAGGTAATTTGAGGTTTTTTAATTTTTGTAATAGTTGTAGGGAATATTTTTACAAGTGAGAGTAAAATTACAATAATTAATAATTATGTCGATAAAAAATTTTAAAATTTTAAATGACGAGGCTGCAGAGAAAAACACAACTGGTCTAATCGACATATTATCTTTATGTATTTTTATTAACGAGTACAATTTCGGAGGTTGTGGATTTTTTATTATAAGTTTGTGGTTACTTTTTGGCGATGAAAGATATTAGATAAATTGTTAATTAACTCTTTAATTTGTTTTTGGAATTTTACAGTCGGGTCTATTATTAATGAAGTGTAATTATCTGGGTTCAAGAAATTCAGTCTTTACAACGTATTCTTCTCTATTATTGACTTTGCTTTATCAGCTCTTTGAAAATTATGTCATTTGTAAGATTTTTATGTAATTCTTTAGCTAACAGTAGATAGTTACGGTGTGATTGAGGACTATATTTATTTGATTTCATACCATTAGAAATTGCATATTTAGTGGGGGTAGCATCAAGTTTATTTTTTAAGGAAATGTCTGTTTCAACGTCTTTAGTTTCTTAATATTACTAATAATTTGTATATAGAAATTAAAACGTTCATATAATATTCTGGACTCATTTTCTGGAAATGGAATGTCAATAAGATTAAGGAATTTATAAAAAACCACATGATTTTAAAACTTAGATTGTCTATACATATATAATAAAGTAGATTTTTCTTTAATTAATTTGTCTAATTTCTTTCTTTCTTTCTTTATTAAACATTTTATTAATTATGTACTCTACGAGGGTAGTTTGACAAGTAGTGAGAATTGAAAAGAAAAACGAATTTTTTAAATACAAAATAATCTTTATTTTTCAATATATTCTCCTAAAAGAGCAATACGTTTATTCCAATGGTGCTCCAATGCCCTTATGCCATCTCTAAAATGCGATTCCGGAAGGCTTGCAAAATATTCATTTACGAAGATGATAAGCTCAGTATGCGAGGGTGCTGGTATGCGAGGGAGCGTTGTCTTGGTGAAACAGAATCTTTTTCTTTGCCATTCCTGGCCGTTTAGCACGAATTTCAACAGTTAATTTTTGTAGAAGTTCTGCATAATATTGTCCATGTATTGTGGCACCTTTCTGAAGATAATCAATGAGCAAAATGCCCTTTGAATCCCAAAAAATTGATGCCATCACCTTGTTTGCCGATAAAGTTGTCTTCGCTTTCTTTGGAGGTGCAGAACCACGCTCTAACCATTGTTTCGACTGTTGTTTAGTTTCGGGTGTACTGTAGTGTATCCAAGTTTCATCGCAAGTAACAAATCGCCTACAAAAATCAACCGGATTCCGCTTATAAAGGTACAAACATTCATTGGAAATGCGCAAACGAGTGAACTTTTGATCAGTCGTAAGCAATCGCGGCACCCATCTGGCTGAAAGCCTGGGAAGGTCCAATTCTTTCGTTAAAATGTGGTGTACGTGTTCTGTTGAAATGTTTACCATGTCTGCTATCTCTCTCACTTTAAGTCGTCGATCTTGCGTAATAATATTATGGATTTTTATAATCATTTCCTTAGAAGTCACGATTTTGGGTGCTCCAGAGCGTGATGATGGAGCAGATTCACCTAATGTTTCCCGTAACCCATCTTTTATTTCGGTAGCTTTCATACCCTTAATTACAAAGTACTTAATCACCGCACGATATTCTGCTTTTTCCATTTTAACAAAACGACGTGTTGCTTCTTTTTCAATCAGCTGTCAAAAATAAACTAATCGACCGATTTATCTAAATATCAGTATGTAAACATATATGTAAATAGGCAACCTAAATTACAGTGCATTTGTTTTACCAATTAGAGCGCCACCTATGTGTCATTCTCACTACTTGTCAAACTATCCTCGTATTTCTTCCATGGTATCCATGTCTAAATGATTATATTCTAAAACAGAAAGTTTATACGACAGTTTCGAGTGCATTACAAAAACGTACAGTAATTACGACGTCTATTGTATTGCAATTTCCAGTTTATTATTTATTATTATTTCTTGTATTTTATTTTGTTATGTAGTTTCATCAAGTAAAGGCCACATCAGTTAATTAAAGTGAATATGTAAATTAACACCTCTTAATTTACATATTTAAATTGTATTTATGTATTAAAGGATAGAAGCTATAAAAGGACTAGTAATAACAAATAAATAAGCTAAATTTTCGGAATAAATTTATGCGCAATGTCAATATCCAAAAATTAAAATAAATAATAACTTGTATTGTAGGAAGTCACTTTTATTATTTTGCAGTATTTTTTAATATTAAGTGTTAATTTATTTATCACAAATCAGTTAATATTCAGATTGTATTGAAGGAATTTCACCTCAAGTCATACGAATATAATTTTGATTCATCGACGTAAGCTGTAGCAGGACCAGTTAAAGGTATTAAAAAATTATTAATATATGTTAGAAACTAAAAATGGTCCAAAATTGAAACCCTGGGGCACTTCGAAAGCAACAATATTTTCATGTGTTATATATTCATCATAATAGACAGAAGCAAGCCTATTAAATAAATATGACATCAATTTAAAAGAGGCGAGAAGCCGAAGAAGTTCGACTTTGATAGCAATATACGACGGAGCGTTTTTATATTCAAAACAAATTATTTTTCTTTCTCAATATATTCACCTGCAAGACGGATACATTTTTCACATCTTTCAATTAATTTATTTATACCCTCATAAAAAAATGATTTCTCTTTATCTGCAAAATACGCCGAAACTGCCTCCTTGACTTCATCATCGGCAGTAAATTTTTTACCCCGCAACTCTTTTTTCATTTTCGGAAACAGGTAATAATCACTCGGGGCCAGGTCTGGGCTGTAGGGTGGGTGATTCACAATTTCGAAGCCCACCTTATGCAGGGCAGCTAACGCAACGCGGCTCTTGTGGACGGGCGTGTTGTCGTGCAAAAGCAGAACACCTTTTGTCAATTTTCCCCGTCTTTTCTCTTTAATGGCTTCTTTTAGTCACTCTAATATTGAAGCGTAATATACTCCGGTTATAGAAACACCTTTATCTTTACAATCAATCAACAATATTCCGTCCGAGTCCCAAAATATCGTTGCCATGTGTTTCCCAGCTGATTGTGACACTTTAAATTTCTTGGGAGGTGCTGTGCCCTTTTTATGCCCCTGCATGGAGTCTTGTTTGGACTCAGGTTCATAATGATGAACCCAAGTTTCGTTTCCAGTAACAATTCCACTCAATACGCCATCCTTGTCTTCATTACAGAGGTCCAAAAATGCACGCGAACACTCTACGCGCTGTTGTTTTTGCGGCGGCGTGAGCATTCTCGGCACCCATCTTGCGCTGACCTTAGACATGCCGAGATGATCGTGTAGGATTTTAAAAATTGTTGTATCGGATACTCCAACCATTTCTGCGAGTTGTTTCTTCTTTAGTCGAACATCTTCGAGTACAATTTGTTCAACTTTTTGAATAAGTGCTGGCGTGGTCACCTCAATGCTCCTGCCCGGCCTCGGGTCGTCTTCAAGGGATTCCCTTCCTTGTTTAAATAAACTATGCCACTTGTACACCATGGTTTTCCTGGACAAGAGTCGCCGTAAACCAATGACATCTCATTCATTATGGTCGCGACTGATTTTCCTTGCCTGGTAAGGAACTTTATAACGGCACGATATTCGATTTTTTCCATATTTCACTTTTCGCTCCTGATTATGTTACTTGGTTGACGATAGCTCAAAGACTAACTGTCTAATAACAATGAAACTTCGTATTTATACTAATCATGAGTCGCTGCACAGGCCACGCCCCCAATGCTCCTACTCACCCCTCTACAACCCGCTCATTCCGCGAATATAAAAACGCTCCCTCGTAGTATGGGTGGATTAGTAGATGAGTGAATGGATTACGCTGACTCAACTTTCTGAGATACTGGCACATAATCCACTAGCGATTTGTCGAATTTTCAAATAAGTATACTTTTTTAAGAGTAATAATGATATTTACTTATCTACTCAACAGATCTACATCTACATAATTACAGTACAAAAGGAAAATATAAAAGTAATATTACAATATCTACACATATTAAACCTGCATACATACACTAGCGGCCATAAATTAGGGATCACATACTATCGATAGAATCGCTCTGTCTTTATACTTTGGTTTCGGTAGGGACAATTAAAATAACAGATGTGAGTGCGTTTCTGGGAAGTTTGCCAATAATATCCGGATTATTTTGTAAATTTTATAATCATATTTGTTAGTGTAAAATATTATAGTTTCCTTGCTTCTATCACCTGTGGTCAGTATTAATACTTTTCCTGAAAATATTTATTTTAAAAGTTTTTTTTTGTATTACAAGATTATAATGGTTCTAAAAAACAATTTATAGGAATTTGTGGTACCACACAAAATGTCGCAATCTAAGAAAAGTTTAATATTCGTCTAGAATCTGTCCGAGTAAGTTGTAATACGAGTATTCGTGAACAAACATACAAAATGTCAAAAAAAGCAATTGAGTGCAGAAATTCGTAGCGCTATAATAACATTACAGAAAGAAAAATTGTCACTGCGGACAATAGCACAAAAGTTAAAATGAATATATCATGCAATGTAAGGTACAGTGAAAACGTACGTAACAACAGGTGCAATGCAACTGAAGAAACCACTAGACAAAAACATTTGCGGCTGGAACTGTTATCTAAACGGAATAGACGATTAACACAGCTTCGCGCAGAATTAAATAAAAATCGTGAAAAGCCGGTGTCGCTAATTACCGTAAAAAGATGTTTATCAAAGGCGGGACTAACAGGGTGATTTGCTGTTTGTAAACCATTGGTACAATCGCAAAATCGAAAAAAAAACATTACAATGGGCCAAGGACCACTAGCATTGGGATGTGGAAATGTGAAAGCGGGTTCTGTGGACGGACGAAACCAAGTTTCAAATGTTTGGAAGTAATCTGCGCGTTTTTGTTCGCAGACGAGTTATTATTGTGTCAACAGGAGGAGGTTCACTTCTTATTTGGGGATCACTTTCTTTTAATGGTGTTGAAGATTTGCATAGAATTGAAGAAATTTTAAGAAAAGAAGCATATTTGAAAATTTTAAAGGAACACGTAATTCCGTCTGGAATGAAATTGATAGGAGAAGGTTTTTATGTGCAACAAAATAATGACTCCAAACATAGTGCTAAATTTTGTAGGGTCTATGTGAAACAAAAAAAAGAAGAAGGACTTCTTGTAAATATGGTTTGGCCCGCACAATCATCCGATATGAATCCTATCGAGTTGCTGTGGGATGAGCTAGACAGAAAAGTCTGTCCAAACTAGCAGCAACAGCTCTGGGAACACCTTACAAATGCTGTCTTCAAAAACTTGTATCGAGACTACCCAAAATTTGTAAAGAAGTTATTAAGTGTAAAGGTGGATATTTAGCGAAAGTCGCTTAAAATAAAAAGTACTAATATTTCTTCATAGAACTAATGACAGTTTGTTTTACAAGGATCTATAGTCTATTTTTATATATTATGACTCAAAAACATAATTTTTCTATTTAGTTGTTAAAGTGAAATGTACACATGCTCAACTTGCCCATGCGTTTACTTTAATACGCACATAAACAATTTTAAATAGTGTAATAAAAGATTTATACTACTCAAGTCACAATAATCGTTACATTTTTATTACTAGCCAACTGTAATATGAATACATTCACCTGCAAATTTTATAACTTGTTATATTAATTACAAGAGAATAATGTCCACGTTTTATTTTGAAAATGAATGTGCTCAACAATGAAAATAGTTTAAATTATGCAGTAAGAATGTAGTACAATTATGCTTTAAATAACTACAAAGAGGACTCGTGTATACAAACACACTTGCAGGCCGTGTAGCGTAAATTTATTTTTAAGATGGGGCCATATTGGACATGTTACATTTTATGAGCCATTTAAGTTAAAAGATAATTTTGCACTTTAAACAGGCACCTATTGGATGATTTATGTCCACTTCTCTTTTCTTTATTTGTCGGATAATTGACTTTTCAAATAACGAGGCTAAATTAAAAAAGAAAGATAATCATTATTGAATTGTATAATTGAATGTCATTACGTTGGCTCAACGATTATTTTATTTAATCGCTTCCTTATAATATAATTTATTAGATAAACTGCCATATGCTTCCTGTGGAGTTCAGTAATAAAATAAATATGCCGATCATTTGAATAAGAATAGCAAAAGTAAATTCACAAATTCTAAAAATATCTTGGAAATGCCTCCACTTGAGACGTAGATATACTTACTTAAAAACCTGAACAAAGTGTATTCAACAATCAAGGAAATTCAATAGTAGTTCCTATTCAACAATTGTCTGGGGATAATGAAAACGTCTGAATGCGATAGTCCTGTGTTACCTTAACCCGGTTTGATTAACTTTTGTGCGCTGATTGTTGCCGGAAGATTAATTTCATGAGCGTATTTTTTTTATTCGTATAGAGTGAATTACTGTAATATGTGTTTGATTTTTAAAAGCATGTTTGTATTTCTACATAAAAGCCTTGTAAAGCTTTAACAAATTTATTAAAATAAAATTAAAATATTTATATAAAACTCAACCTAAATATTCTTCGATAATTGAAATTAATTCAATATTTCTCGGTTTCAATAACCGTGACATCGACAATACATAAAATATTTACATTATAAACAGTTACCAATACCATCTGCATAATGACTTGTAACTACATATATAGAGTCGTATACATATGTATCAATTCTTAATAGGAATCTACCGCTGAATGTGTATACATATTGAATTAACATAGTTGAATAAATATAAAACAATAATAAAAAGAAATAAAGGTATATTTATGTAATTATTTAGTAAGGTCATATATTTAAGTATGATAAAAAAAGGAATATTGTAATTAATATTTGTCATATAAATTAACAACAATTGATGTTTTAAAGTGAAAGAAATAAGGTTATACCATGTGTACCGGAAATAACGATTTCTTCGTTAAAAAAAACTACATAATTTTCAAGAAAATGGAAACATTTATTTATTCAAAGTTTTGGTCATTTGATTCTACACATCTTGCCCATCTTTCAAGCAATTTATGGATGCCATCCCAAAAAAACTATTTGTCCTTTGAGCAAAACCATTCATCGAGCCATTGTCTAACTTCTTCAAAATTGGCGAAGTGCTGCAAGCGCGTCCCATTAATTGGAAAAGTGACAGTCGGACGGGGAAAGGTCTGGAGAGTACAGCGGGTACGATATTAAGTCCCATCCAACGGCGCGTTATCGTGCTGAAAAATCACTTTACCGTGTCTTCGGACCCATTCTGGACGTTTTTCTATCAACGCATGGTTCAAATTGATAATTTGATGTTGGTATTAAATACACCACGCCACTTTTGTGCCACCAAACACAGAGCATAGTCTTGCGATCAAAACAATTTGGTCTTGGACTCGATGGGCCGGCTTCGCCAGGTGATAACTGTGATTTTTTGGGTTTAGGGTTTTCAAAATAAATCCATTTTCCACACCGTCACTTTTCGATCCAAAAATGACTTCCGATCATGCCTTTGAAGCAGCATTTCACAGACGTTTTTTCGATTTTCCATTTGTCTGTTATTCAATCAATGTGACACCCATTTTCCCATTGCTCATAATTGGTCGCTAATCGTTTGTTGGAACACATTTAAATCTTCTGCAATTGTTTTTGAATTTGGATTGGGTTTTTATCCAATAACTCCTGCATTTTCGTATCTTCAAACTTTTTCGCGCTTCCAGAACGTTCTTTGTCTTGCACAGGAGCTTAGAAAAAGAAACTCATCTCATTATTATTTAAAGACATTTTAAATAAATATTAACAACTTCGTTATAATATCTTGCTTATTTGCAAATAAATAATTTCGCCCCGAGAGGACGTTCTACCGAGTTCGTATGCACTTATATGTATATCCGGTAATAGTATTATTAGGATTATTCGCAAGCCAGAAGGCCAGTAGTAATATGCGTAACATGTATCTATCGCTTACTCGCTTTTATATACTGCGAGGCGAGAACGGAAAGACGAGGTACGCGTTCTGAAATAGTCACATTGGTCACGCAAGCGCCAAATTTGAATAAACAACATTGGTGAGTTCATGTTTGCACCGGCAAAACGTGTATCGACGGACACACGTACGGGTAACGTTGCGCACTACGACATATGCAGAGACGCTGAGGACCTGTGCTGTTAAATATACATATGTTGCATTTTAGATACGTATACATATATATATAATTATATATATAATAAATGAAGTAAACATAAGAAAATATACATAGCGAAACTAACAAAACTAAATATAAATTATGAAATAATACTTAAACTCCTTAACATCCTGCTTCTACGTTACAATAACCAGAAATTTTAAATACGAGACCTAGTATAAATATTCAGACAACATGAATTTTACGGAAAATAGTTGCGTATATAAAAATATGACTCTTTTCGTATTACTAATATTAAACATAGTTTACAAAAATATTCACAATTAATGCAATAGAAATATTTCTCCAAATTCAAACAGAAATTTTATCTTTTTCTTGCCTTGGGCACATAAGTATTCGGACAGAGCGGTTCAATAAGATGTTGCGTCAGTTCTCTCTTTAATAACTGCTTCAATTCGTTCAGGCATAATTTTAATAAGTGCTTCGAATTATTTGGATACAAAAAATCTCATGTAGATTGTAAATTTTGCCTTAAATTACACAGGCCAACCAACAAATATTTTCTAAAAACTTTTTTTAAAGTTCAACCTGTTTCTTGTGTATTTTGGTGTGCTGAATCCAAATTTTCAATCAGTTTTTTTCTACCACGTACAATTTTTCGCAATCTTTATCTTTTGTTGGGTATGACAGTATTAACATATTTACGTGGGCAAGGTGAAAATTTCTCGGCCTGATACAGAGATGGCGTTACAATTAACAGAAATTTATGTTTCTTGCGTGGCTGCATGTGTCTTTAGTTCATATGAAAACTTTCAACTTGTTCTCTCAAGTAGTTTATTTGCAAAAATTTTTGTAGTAGACGTCGTGCCTGTTATTTTTTTAAATGGATAAACTTGAATATCGTGCTGTTATAAAATTCTTTGTTTTGGATGGTTTAAATGGATGGGATGGAAATTCATCCGAAGTTGACAAAAGTGTACGGGGACTCTGCTCCTTCGATGTCAACCGTTAAAAAGTGGGCAGCTGAATTTAAACGTGGTCGTACGTCCCTCGAAGATGACCCACGTGAAGAACGGCCAAAAATCGCAACCACACCAGAAATCATCGAAAAAGTACATGATATTGTGTCGGACGATAGGCGGGTGAAAGTGAGTGAGATAGTTGAGGCTGTGGGGATATCGGAAAAAAGGGTGCGTAACATTTTGCACAAAGAATTAGAGATGAGAAAGCTCTGCGTAAGATGGGTGCCGCATATGCTGAATGTCGATCAAAAGCAAATGCGCAAACGATTTTCGGAGCATTCTTTGGACCGATTTAACAAGAATCCGATCGATATTGTGCGGCGATTTGTCACTATGGATGAGACATGGGTCCACAACTACACGCCAGAAACGAAAAAGCAGTCGAAGCAGTGGGTGGAAGCCGGTGGTTCAGCGCCAAAGAAAGGTAAGTCGATCGTATCTGCCAGAAATGTCATGGCCAGCGTGTTTTGGGATGCAAGAGGAATCTTGTTAACTGATTACCTTGAAAAAGCCAGAACAATTACAGGCGCATATTACTCTAACCTTCTTGTCTAGCTGGATGCCAAAATTCGCGAGAAGAGGCCTGGTTTGAAGAAGAAAAAATCATTTTTCATCAGGACAACGCACCCGCACACAAAGGTGCGTTGGCGATGGGAAAATTGCGGGATTTGGGGTACGATTTGCTCGGCCATCCTCCCTATTCTCCTGATTTGGCACCCTCAGACTTACATCTACTCCCAAATTTTAAAAAATTTGTTTCTGGAAAGCGATTCACATCCAACGAAGAAGTTGAAAGGACCGTAGGAGAACATTTTGACGGCCTTCCAGACTCTCACTTCCGGGAAGGAATATTGGTGTTAGAAAAACGCTGGATCAAATGTGTTGAACTCAAGGGAGATTATGTCGAAAAATAAACCATTTTTTAAATTTAAATCGCAGTCTTTCATTGTCAGGCCGAGAACTTTTCACCTTGCCCACGTATATAATTAAGATTTAAAGGTACGTAATTTATTATCAGAGTATAATTGAAAAATTTACCATTCTATTATTACAATGGTAGTGTACGTTTGAATATGAACAGTTTTTTACTTATTAATCTAATGTTTTGTATTTCCCCAACCTCTTCAGGGTAGAAGCTCGAGTGTAGCTTTTATATGATGCTTCTGGAGTTGCTCGTATAAGGGTCCAACAGTAATCTCCCATCATGTCGACATTCCAACGACCCTGATACCGTTTCTTCATCTCCTTTATGTCTTGGTGGAAACGCTCCCCTTGTTCCTCATTTACAGCTCCAAGATTGTCAGGGAACAAATTTAAATGTCAGTGTAAAAAGCGCACCTTCACATTCATGTTACATCCAAGTTCTCGAAATGTTTTCAACATGTTTTGAACTATATTTTCATAACTAGGGTCTTTCTGATTGCCTAAAAACTTCAAAACCAGTACGCTTACAATGCATAAATAAGGTAAAGTATACGTGCGAGGAAACATTACGTCCTGTGGTATTTTAAAGTTCATTTTCGGATTCAGCACGTCAAAAAACATAAAGGGCAGCCAAATTTATAAAAAAAAGTTTTTTCGTGGTTGGCCTGTGTTATCAATAATCCATTGTGAATGATTCCCTAGTTCTTGCTGCATTTTATGCTGTACAGTTTGTATAAAATTTTAGTCAAGGCTACTTAAACGCTAATCAAGAAGAGTAATATTATGGTCTTGCAGCATTTTTATGTAGGTACTCTTCTCAATTGGTGGAAAACAAAATTTCCTTCGTGTGATAAATTCGAAATCGCCGGCGACAAACCGTTTTAAGAATTGGTTAGTACTTTTGAGCATTAACAGCTTCTTTGATGAAATGCAGCCTTCCTAAACCAATTCCTAACCCATTACACTTGCTGGAAACTTAATAGTTCCTTTCAAACAGTCTTTATCGAATACTTCGTGTTTATTGTGTCTGATCAGTCTATTGCGATAATCATCTACACTTACAAATCGTGATACATCACTATATATTACTTTTCTCCGCCCTGCAAACATCCGTAGTCTTTCTTCTTCGCCCAAGCTTACCATTTTCCTTTTGTTGGTTTTCGTTTGCTTAAATCAATATCCATTTCACTTAAGTTTTAATTTATTGGTTCAGTATACCTTACAAGAGTGCAAAACTAATTTATACATCGATCAACGACATGCTTCACAGGAAGCATTAACGGTTGTTTCCTCATTCCACTTGAGATTTGTTCATAAAGTATTCCCACGTGGCGATTTATAAATTCGAACGAGCGATCTCTATATTCTAGGACTAACTTTTCATTGACGACCCGTACTTTTTCCTATCTGAAGAGGTCCAATCTCCTCAAATTTTTTAATACCTGCGACTATAGACTTATCTTCTTTTATTTGTTTTTTTCTAAGAGACCGAATTCTCTAAGAGTTTTATTAATTAATTAACATGGTGTCAACAAATTGCGTGTCAGACTATATGTGCCAATATAATTCGCGACTTTTTTCTTCTCTTTTGTATATACTCTGTCTTTATATCGCACTAACTCTTGTAAAAATAACATATTTTTGAAATACAAAATAAGAAATTGTTAAAGTTAATACATTTTATTTAATGTTTAGGAATATATAAGAAATATTTTGTGTCCGAACATAGAGCTTGTAGACTTATTTTAAATTCTGTTATTAACAGCGAAATGCTTTATATTTTGCCTATTTCATTATCAGGTACGAAACGTGGTTGTAACACGATGTAATTTACATAAATATCAAAAATACTCTAAATACCGTTTGATTTACAAAAAAAGATAGAATAGGTGACAGTGTTTCATTTTATTTTTGTAACATAGTAATTGCTACTTAGTTAGTTTTGTACAGTATACTAAAATGATTTTTTTTCAATTTTTAAATAGGTTGGAATCATTTCGCGTTTTAAATAATTATTTAACACCAACGTACACTACCGGTCATATTTATTTGCCCACACCAATTTCATGTGTTTCCTGAAATACGGATTATCTTTCGAAAAATCTGTATTATAATTATTCAACAATATTATTAGTGGAAGTAATTCCATATGAATTTCTACGAAAATCTTAAATTGTTTGTGATATATCGTAAAGGTGTCATAAATTGGAAAAATACCATAAATATTATATAGGCTAATCCCTACAGTATTAACAGTTTTACGTGCATTTCCGAAAGGTTATTACCAATATTGTGTTATTGTACTAACTAATTACAATATTAGGATGTGTTATTCAAAAAGGAAAATAAATTTTATGTCAGTCATCGTTCACCTCTTGTTGCGAAAACAGTGAAATAGAGAGTTATTGTGAATATTTTAATGCAATGCCGAAGACGAAGGAATTATCTGTTGAAGTGCGTGTTATGATAATTGCTTATCAGTGTACGGGTAAAAGTAATCGCGAAATTGCAAAAGAATTACGATTAAATCGCAGAACCGTTGATTATAACGTTAAAAAATTTGAAGAAAGTGGTACATTTTCCAACAAAAGAAGATCTGGAGGACGCAAAGCGACGACATCTGCAGATGACCGGCAGCATCTAATACAGATAAGTAGACGCGATAGACGAAAAACAGCACCAGAAATTGCTGCTGAAATGAATAGAGCGCGTGCTAAACCAATTAGTGTGTCCACAGTACAGAGAAGGTTAAGGCATGCGGGTTTATACGCAAGAATTGCTCTGCGAAAACCACTACTACGAAAGCAAAACAGGATAAGACAAGTTTGAACTTTTCGGTAGTAAAAGGCGAATATTCGTAAGAAGATCCGCAGGAGAAAGAGTACTGTCAGAATGTAAAAGCCTGGGCACAAATTACAGAAGATACACTGCAAAAATTAATTAAAAGGATGTCGCGGTTATGTGCCGCAATCATCAAAAATAAAGGTGGGCACATTGATGATAGCAAAATTTAATAATAATTAATGACAAAGTTTTTATATAAGAAAAATGTAACTATTTTATGTTCATTTTACACTATTTTATTGGTACAATAAATAAATTTTCAGTACACATTTAATAGTTTAATAATTTTGGCTAAAACTAAGAGTGGGCAAATAAATATGACCGGTAGTGTATATTAAATATTCTTGTAAAACCTTCAAGCCAAACACAAAAGTTTCATAACATGAAAGAAAACGATTTTTTTAAAATTATATTTATATTTTTAACATCGACTCTTGCCTATAATTTAAAATAAATGGAAATGTTCGTGATTTTGTTACAGACATAAATTCATTTCATATTTACGAAAATATTGTTGAATCTGATACTGAAAGACTTATTCTAAATCCTCAAAATTATGAAATCGATTTTTATATTATTTTTTATTCGACGAAACAAATAATAGTTTGGAGCTATTGAATCTGGCGATTGAGGAGACCACATAACTTGGTTTATAATACAATTGCCAAAAAGTTCTCTAAAAATTACAAATAAATCTAAGTAGCATAGTGTTTGTCTTGTTGGAAATGTCCTAGAGTTAATATGTCACCATGTAACTCTACAAGGAAAATAACTACAATATTTTTCTGTAGTAACTGTTACATGGAAATATATACGACATATAATCAACATAATTGCGATGTTGTTACCCACAAACCAACTTTAACTGAATGCAATTAATGGGGCGTGTAAATACCTGGATTATGCTTCTTAAACGTGAGGAAAACGGTCCTTTCTGAAAGGGACTCGCTAGTAGCAATAATGCATTCAATAAATGCTACCATTTTTGACCACCTATTAGCAATGCTCCGAACATGTTTACCAAATATTAAAATAAAAAATTACTTCCAGAACTAATGGTTTTGAATTAAATAGAAAAGTACAAGGAAGAAAGTGGACTGTGAATACATAAATTAATGAGAGAACTGTTTGTTCATTTCTCAGATAAAAGTGAAAGTACTTATATCCTGCCATTAAGCAGTATATTTGTTGACTAGGAAAGCAGCGACAGCTAATTGCTAAATGCGAAGTTAAAACTACTGCCATAAAAAGCCAGTCAGAATAAGAAAGTTATATGCTCCTGGTGTCCTGTAAGTATTACTATTGTATTGAAACGAAAATTGCTTCTTTCAGGGGAAATCTGCCCTGTAAATATCATTGAACCCTGGAATGGACCTTTCCAGAGTTCAACAATATCTCCAGACAAGGTTTCGATAATCTCGCTGTAGCCATTCCCAAAGCGTTGCGGCTGCTATAGTCGTTCTTCGAGTAATATTATGTGTTATTCTCCTGAGTACCAATATTTGTAGGTTGGTGTGGAGTGGAAATCACCGTGTACAGTATGCGCATGGTTTGACATTCGCAATTGTCGTCTGTGCTTTTGTCATCGCGTCTGTATTTTGATAAAACACTTTTTCATATGCTACTACTAGATTGCAGAAAGCTCTTCTAGAGAACAGGACTTTCCAGAGTTCAATGATATCTATACGCTACAAGGTGCAACCCCCGAAAGAAGCAGTCGATAGCTTTTGGGATGGTGAAAATCTACGCATCACATAGTACACACATAGTATACATAAATTAGTTCGATAGAACTATACCTCCATCTCTCGCATTTAAGTAAAAGTACTTAAGTACTAAAAGTACATCATAACTATGTAGTTATTTCCTCTTAGTATTTTATAAATGAAATAGAAAAGTATTTTAAGTAAAGTAACATTTAATTTCTACATATTTATGCTTTTCTACTTGTGCCAAAGCAAGTATATCTGATGTGGGCGATTATGAAATACTTTAGGAAGACTTTTTCAATATTTCTCAATGGCACATACATTATTAACAACGTTTCGATAAATGTTAATAAGCGCAAAGTGCTGTACTTTACTTGTACAGTCTTAATATTATTCAATTATGAATTAAACTCGTAAACTGCAAATTTGGATCGAGTTGAAAAAATTAAGGATTTAAGTGTCACATTCGATGCTAAGTTGAATATAGGTGTCATATGGGCAGGATCACTGCAAGGAGAATTCTAGGTTTTATTGTCCGCAAATATAAATCCTTTACAAAAATAATAGCACTAAATATTATATATATATATATATATAATATTTAGTGCTATTATATATATATATATATATATATATATATATATATTAAGAAAACTGCAACTACTTGTTTTAATATATTTATATGATGTTTTTTGTTTTCTTTATATTTAATTCTTTTTGTTTATGGATAAATTGTTTATCGAAAATTATATTCGTTAATATACTTGTCCAGTATTTTGTAAATTCTTATAGGCCATAACATTATTATCGTTATTATTATTTATTAAATCGCCCTTATTAGCGCAAATGATAGTTGTTTTTATAAATGCAGGTATCTTTGATAGACGCTAAAAAAAGTAAGTCGCAAAACGATTGCTTCGAAACGAAAAAGAATCGGAAGGATTTGTAATTTTACCTAAAATCACCACATATGTTTATACATTAACTACATTATATAACACTTATTGACGCGTATAAACCAGAAAGATGCACGTTGTTCTGTTATTAATTTTAAGGCGCATTTTAAAATTAAAAGTATTGTTTTACAAACCAGAAGCAGTACTATTTTTGTAACGACCACAATGAGCACACGAGAATTTTATTGAAAAATCTATAATTTAATACACTCTGCATTGTTTGCCAATTAGTGGATTAGACACTAACTGAATATCAGCTTTCACGGTTGTACACACAGATGGCGTTTCAGGCAAATTGATTTGCCAGAATGTTTGCCCTTCCAAGACGAGTCAATTACGTGACGACGCGTCCTTTGGAAATCAATCAATGTTTAAAATGCAAAATAGTTTAATGGATATCCCGTGTAAGACGAACAATGATAGGTCAAAGTTTTAATATAAAACTCATAGGAAACACAATTTTATTAATAACTGATTAAATTATCCAACATGGTTCTATAGATTTCATATGCTTAAGTATCTATCGTTTAATAGTAATCAAAAAATCTTGTTAAATACGCAGAGGAATCAGGAAATTAGAGTGGAACTAGAAAAAATCAAGTGAGAAATGGACGAAACAACTAATTGCACGTTGGTGGCAACATTTTTCTAATTATGCGTCAAACTTGACTTCAATTCGTTCATTATCTTCGGTTTTATAGTGTTTTGCGACAAAGCATGAGTTTAAAATTGGAACACGCCAGTGTTAAAAAATTTTTAACAAAAGAACAGAATTCTTCTAAAATTATTCACGAAGGAATGATTGAAGGGAATGGAGACGAAACCTCGTCATGTTTTAAAGTGAAATATTGGTCAAAGCAATTACAATTGGGTTGTGAATCTATTGAAGATGACCTATCATCTTTTGACACCAAGCAAGAGATATTCTTGTTGTATGCTAAAGGATACTACAATAATTAGATAGAATAATAAGATTACATATGGCTATTGACCAAAAACGTACAGATTTGCACACAAAAACACGTTTCTCATAAAATTATTTAATTCTTTGTCAGAATGTTGAAGAAAGCATTAGCACTTTTGTCCATCTACGAGGGTAGTTTGACAAGTAGTGAGAATAGAAAAGAAAAACGAATTTTTTAATCACAAAATAATTTTTATTTTTCAATATATTCTCCTAAAAGGGCAATACATTTATTCCAACGGTGCTCCAATGCCCTTATGCCATCTCTAAAATGAGATTCCTTAAGGCTTGCAAAATACTCATTTACGAAGATGATGAGCTCGTCGTTAGACGAAAATTTCTTTCCACCTAGTGCCGTTTTCAATTTTGGAAAAAGGTGGACGTCGGAAGGGGCTAGATCCGGCGAATAAGGCGCATGCGGTACTAATTGGAAATGCAACTCGTGGATTTTGGACATCGCAACTGTGCCGGTATGCGAGAGAGCGTTGTCTTGGTGAAACAGAATCTATTTCTTTGCCATTCCTGGCCGTTTATCACGAATCTCAACATCTAATTTTTGTAGAAGTTCTGCATAATATTGTCCGTTTATTGTGGCACCTTTCTGAAGGTAATCAATGAGCAAAATACCCTTTGAATCCCAAAAAATTGATGCCATCACCTTGTTTGCCGATAAAGTGGTTTTCGCTTTCTTTGGAGGTGCAGAACCACGTTCTAACCATTGTTTCGACTGTTGTTTAGTTTCGGGTGTACTGTAGTGTATCCAAGTTTCATCGCAAGTAACAAATCGCCTACAAAAATCAACCGGATTCCGCTTATAAAGGTCCAAACACTCATTGGAAATGCACAAACGAGTGAACTTTTGATCAGTCGTAAGCAATCGCGGCACCCATCTTGCCGAAAGCTTGGAAAGGCCCAATTCTTCCGTTAAAATGTCGTGTACTCGTTCTGTTGAAATGTTTACCATATCTGCTATCTTTCTCACTTTGAGTCGTCGATCTTGCGTAATAATATTATGGATTTTTATAATCATTTCCTTAGAAGTCACGACTTTCGGTGCTCTAGAGCGCGCTTCATCAACACAGCTTGTTCTACCACGTTTAAATTCATTTACCCATCTACTTATTGTGGCAGATGATGGAGCAGATTCACCTAATGTTTCCCGTAACTCATCTTTTATTTCGGTAGCTTTCATATCCTTAATTACGAAGTATTTAATCACCTCACGATACTCTGCTTTTTCCATTTTAACAAAACGACGTGTAGCTTCTTTTTCAATCAGCTGTCAAAGATAAACTAATCAACCGATTTATCTAAATATCGAAATGTAAACATATAAATATACAGCCTAAATTACAGTGCATTTGTTTTACCAATTAGAGCTCCACCTATGTGTCATTCTCACTACTTGTCAAACTATCCTCGTAATAAGGTGGACTTCTCAGCGTGCAATTAATTCGACATCTAGAAATGAAAGTTGTACAATTTTTTGACGGGTTGCACGCGATGATTACTAACAACAAAGAACAGTTCACAGGCGGACATTCGAAGTGATACACAACAATGTATACAACTTTATGTATAAAATTTGCATTTATCACTTCCTGGTGAGTATCATAGTTTTACAACAGAATGGTGTAATCGTTATTAGATGTTTTGAAAGTTAAATAGCTTAACATGTGTCGTTGGATAATTTCCAATTTGCGGAACTGAATATTGCTGTAATTTATTTATAGGTTTGACAGTTTTATTTTTTTTCACTTTATTAATTCATAAAAATTATTAGAAAAGGAAATAAGTATGCTGCCAAATTTTTGCACATAAATGTAACCATCTTTACGCATAAACTTAACAAACTCATAAACAGGACATGATATCAGTAAATTTTTGTGAAATATAAATATGAAATAGAATTAAAATAGCAAATCTTATTTATTTGTAAGTTAATAAAGTAAGAATTGTGCGTGTATACTGCCGTAATAAACCCAGTATGTCAGAATTTACTATTACCCTGATGAAGTCAATAAAGTCAGCAACAATAATTTTTTAATCTCAAAAATAATACGCGAAAAAAGGATAAACAAATGTTAGTTTATAAAACATTCTTGATTCGTAGTTTTGGATAGTAAAATGCTCCATTTCTTGAGTTTTCATTCTAAATATATCATTGTTTATTTTCACATTAGCGATTTGGAATAAGTTCTTCTTTCTACTGCCTCCGAACGTCCATAACAAACATTTGGTATTAACTTTTTCATTAAATTATGAGGGACGTTTGATAGTTTTAATTGTTTTGTATATAAAAACATGTGGTTAATGTAATTTAGATATTTCAACATAAGTATGTATGTATGTATGTACCACAACATGGCTCATAAAAAATTTATTAGACGGAAGTTCGGTGATCGGTGAAAAATCTAATTCGAGTTATATATAGAATTTAATTAAATTTAAAAGATTTTTAGCTGAAAAGTTCTGTACGTATCCTGAAAAGAGACATTTTATTAAATTTATCTAAAATATGTATGTAAAGGGTGTTTCAAATTTCAAAATACATAATTTGCATTCACTTTCAAAAACTTTTAATTGGTAATTGAAGTATCAGTTACGACATTTATATGCGAAAAATAATATCTGCCAAATGGTCTCCTCTTGCAGCTCCACAGACGTCCACTCTTTTGTTAAAATTTTCAATGACATTTTGACATAATTGAGACTATCTCACCAATGACACGAATAATTTCATCTTTCAAAGCAGGAATTGATTGTAGATTGTTTTTATAGACCCGACTTTTCACATAACCCCAATGAAAATAGTCTAACGGTGTCAAATCACATGATCTTTGTGGCCAATTAACATCACCGATTCTTGAGATTATACGTCCAGGAAATTTTTCTCTCAATTAATCAATCGATTCGTCTGCAAAGTGAGGTGTAGCGCCATCCTGTTGAAACCACATATCCTCTAGATCAATATTTATTAATTCAGGCCACAAAATTTCGGTTATCATCCGACGATATCCATCACCATTGACAGTTACAGCATCACCAGCAGCATTTTCAAAGAAGTAAGGTCCAATTACACCACCTGACCATAATGCACACCAAACAGTAACTCGTTTAGGATGCATAAGTTTCTCATGAATAATTCGTGGATTTTCCTCACTCCAGATACGGCAATTTTGTTTATTAACATAACCACCAAGTTCAAAATGCGCCTCACCGGAAAACATTATTTTTTGAGAAAAACCAGCTGGTTGTTCATTGATGAAATTGACAAATGAACGACGTTTTAAATGATGTAATGGCTTCAGTTCCTGTTATTTGAACCTTATATGCCTTCAGAGCTAAATCCTTGTGTAAAATACGCCATGTTGTTGATCCACTAAGTCCAAGTTGTTGTGAACGTCGTCTAATGGACATTTCAGTATCTTCAGCAACACTTTCACGAACCAAACCAATATATTTTTTTAAACGCCCACTACGACTGTATTTTTCACTTTTTCGATCTTCCACGGAAGCGGTCTCTGGAAATTTTTTAATAATTCGACCAATAGTGCTTTCAGATTATGTAAATCATAAAATACACGTAATTTTCTAAAAAGTCTTTTCACAGAATGCTGATTTTCAAAAATAATTCAACAATTTGAACGCGTTGTTGTACTATGTACGCAGCTATTTTTATAAATGTAATACATCACACTTTTTAAATGCCCACATACTCAGACAAAGTCAGTGCGCTATCTATATTTTATTTATTCTTAAAAAAACCACGCAATTTGAAACACCTTTATGTCACCGATAAAATACGTGCTATTTCTTTTTTACTTCTTTCTACTTTAACTTAAGTAATTTGTGTTAAGGTGGTGGGAGATATGCGAATTATTATTATTAATAATAATTTCAGTATAGTACAATGTATATATATAATTCCATAAAAAGAAGTTAATGGGAAGGTACGACTAACAGAGTAGATAGAAATATCTTCCCTTTAATACATCTAGTCCGTTTTATTTTATTTATCCATTGTACGTGACGCGGGTAACAGTTTTTGTTGGAATAAGAACAGTGTTTTTGTATGAGCACTGCAATGGTCCGCATGACAATTACAGCGACAAGTAGAAATTTATGTAAGGCGAAAGATTTCGTTAGATGATGGATAAGACATTATCAACAAATCCAAAGTGTAGATGATATTCCATATTTATTATGTTATCACTTGGTAACGCCAAATATTTTTCTGGGATTCTTAAGGAGTTCTTCTGGTGTACTGTATTACAAAATTGCATTCAATTATAAATATTACTCGATATTTTTGCACGACAAGGTTAAACAGTTGAAAACTAATAATTGAATAAGGTGACGATGTTCTATATTTTAATTTCCCTGAGATAATATTCCTTTCAATACCGTCCCAGGAGCACTTTTGATATCGCCTCCTCAGATTTTTATTTACTTGAGCAACTAAAAGAATTTTTAGACAGACAAAGATTCCATTCAAATGATGAAGTTATAAAAGCTATTCAGAAATAGATAGACAGCTAACACAAAGATTTCTTCCAGAGAGATATTAAAAAGCTTCTGCATTGATAATTTAACTAGGTATAACATAATTTGCAATTATTGTAATATTGTAATAACTTCTCCTGTTAATAAACTTCGCGGTGATTTTGAAACCCCTCATACAATATAGTCTGCTGTGATGTTTAGCATAGGTTTGCTTAAGTGTTAAAAATGCCTAAAGTTAACACTACCGTAATAAAAAGAACGCATATAATAAACGTTACGAATTCAAAATTAATGTAATTATGCATGTCCGAACAATATTATAACTTCGAAGCATATTGTGTAACACGTTAGCAGCCACATCTAATTAAGCAGTGATTAGATTGCACTTTTGTATTCAATAGAAAAAATATTGTGGCATATAAGTATATAAAATGGAAACAGAATCATTTGACAATGATTCGTGTTTCTACAGAAAAAATTTCAAGCAATCATATTCGAAATTATACTACTTCTTGAACACAAACTCCTTAATATGTAAAACGTGATTAAAAGAGGTAATAAAAACAACATTTACTCGTGATGGTATTCATCAGAAATTACGGGAAAAATTTACGGAACACGTTTAACTACTTCATACTAATGAAGAGGACTACATCGCTACTAATTGCTCAGGATAAAGTTCGCGATTCAATAATTATACTGCTAGTTAAGTGGGGAACTAGAAAAGTTTTCTACCTAACAATTTTAATCTAATTTCCCTTAATTTCAACACATTTATATCATCTGTAAAGATTTTATTCCATCAGGAAAAGCGATTGGTGTTAGTTTTTAAAGTAGGTGTGAGTCTCTTCTCTCAATTGATTGTTAATTTACAAAATGACATTTTCTGGTATACTTTTGCAAATTTTCAAATAAAAGGTCGTACGGAATCAAATCTGAACTATATGGTTGGTGGCCGTCCTCAAAGACGAAACTAGACGCAGTTTCATGAAGAAGTACTCCTTTGTGACATAACCCTGCACACTTTTGGTCAACAGCTAGTATAGTAGCCTGCTTTGGCATATATTCATCAAAGATAGCTCCTGCTTAGTAACAGAAGTCAATGAGCCATCTTCAATGATACATGGTCCCACTGAAATTGGTTTGACTAATATTTCATTTTACAATATGCATGATGGAGGCTCGTTTATATCAACTGCAATCAATCGTTCGTGAATAGTTTTAGAAGAACTTTGCTCCTTTGTTAAAAATTAATAACATTGGAAAGTTCTAAGTTTTTACAAAACCAACTTTTTATTGCGAAACACTTTGTAAAGCACTAAAATAAAATTCACATAAGTAGAAAGAAATGTTGTCAATTGAACGTTACTAAGCAACGCATAAGGAATTGTTTCATGACCAGGAAGTTTCCTCGTAATATTAAGTTCCAAAAAATTACTTCGTGTTTATTAATCTAGAAAAGAGTTTCATTGGAAACGTTTTCAGGGCGAATATATTGTTATAGATAAACAATTTTTTTACTTAAAATTCATTTAATTTAAATAACATCATGAATTACGTGTTAAAATAAAACTTGGCCTCCAGTTACTGGCCACGCCTCGATCACATTAGTGTGAAATACTCAAATTCGGAGATAACCTCTTTTAATTCGAACGAATGTAAACAAAAAAACCACTGTTCGTGATAGACTTACATATATTATTTGACTTTCCAAAATTTGTTTAATGTATTTTTATGTCATATTAACACGAATACTATTTATTAAATATTTTACGTTATTTTATCATTTTTATATTTTTCAGACAAGCATTTTATGGTATGTTAGAGTTCCACAATTAGTTATTTGCCTCCTATTCTCATACGTGCATTACATAGCAAAGTTTAATTACTAAAGTTTCTTTGATTCTCAAGAGTGTGTCCCTTAATGACATGAAAAACTATGACCGACTTCTATCCTCGACAACTTTGTTAAAGTTTTTGAGACGATTCTGTATTGCCGAATGTATCCGCACTGATTAAAGATATTACATTGCTATCTATCAATATAGATTTATAGAGAAGAGGTTCACTGTTTCAAATCCAATCAACTTTACCCAGTATACTTATAATACCCTTGATATATTCGAATGGGTCGATACAACATACACAGACGTCTCTAATTCATTCAATCATATTAATTATTAGTTGTTGTTGCAAAAATATAAGTCAATTCAACTTCAGTCCATTGCCAAAACGTTTTCTGTCCTCATATTTACGAAATAGAATGTGGTATGTTTATTATAGCAGATGTAAGTTAAATTTATTTAAGTCAGGTAAGGAGTGTCACAAGGATACTTTTGCTTTTCGTCAATAATTTCATTACAAATACCAATTCCACAACTAATGATTTAATATTTTGTACATCTATATCATCAGCTACTGTCTACATTTATAAAATCAGTTAAATAATATTTCTAAATGCCGCGTTTTAAACATTTTTTATTTAGATATTGATAAATACCGATTTGTAAAATTCACTAGCAAAATGGATTCCATTGTTTTTAATTACAGAGTCGATGCTGTTCGACGCTTCTTTTGGGTAGACTTGTAAATAAAAACTCAACATATTTTCAAATAAATACTGTTAAATTACTTTACTTTGCATATATGTGATTCAAACTAGAATGTGGTTATATAATGTGGAATTCTTTTCTGCTCTACGAGGATAGTTTGACAAGTAGTGAGAATGACACATAAGTGGCGCTCTAATTGGTAAAACAAATGCACTGTAATTTATGTTGCCTATCTATATGTTTACATTCCGATATTTAGATAAATCGGTTGATTAGTTTATTTCTGACAGCTGATTGAAAAAGAAGCAACACGTCGTTTTGTTAAAATGGAAAAAGCAGAGTATCGTGCGGTGATTAAATACTTCGTAATTAAGGGTATGAAAGCTACCGAAATAAAAGATGAGTTACGCGAAACATTAGGTGAATTTGCTCCATCATCCGCCGCAATAACCAGATAGGTAAATGAATTTAAACGTGGTAGAACAAGTTGTGTTGATGAAGCGCGCTCTGGAGCACCCAAAATCGTGACTTCTAAGGAAATGATTATAAAAATCCATAACATTATTACGCAAGATCGACGACTTAAAGTGAGAGAGATAGCACACATGGCAAACATTTCAACAGAACGCGTACACCACATTTTAACGAAAGAATTGGCCCTTTCCAAGCTTTCGGCAAGATGGGTTCCGCGATTGTTTACGACTGATCAAAACTTCACTCGTTTGCGCATTTCCAATGATTGTTTGGACCTTTATAAGCGGAATCCTGTAGATTTTTGTAGGCGATTTGTTACTTGCGATGAAACTTGGATACAGTACAATACACCCGAAACTAAACAACAGTCGAAACAATGGTTAGAACGTGGTTCTGCACCTCCAAAGAAAGCGAAAAGCACTTTACCGGCAAACGACATGATGGCATCAATTTTTTGGGTTTCAAAGGGCATTTTGCTCATTGATTACCTTCAGAAAGGTGCCACAATAAACGGACAATATTATGCAGAACTTCTACAAAAATTAGATGTTGAGATTCGTGCTAAACGCCAGGAACGGCTAAGAAAAAGATTCTGTTTCACCAAAACAACGCTCCCTCGCATACCAGCACAGTTGCGATGTCCAAAATCCACGAGTTTCATTTCCAATTAGTACCGCATGCGCCTTATTCACCGGATCTAGCCCTTTCCGACTCCCGTCTTTTTCCAAAATTGAAAACGGCACTAGCTGGAAAGAAATTTTCGTCTACCGACGAGCTTATCATCTTCGTAAATGAATATTTTGCTCTTTTAGGAGAATATATTGAAAAATTAAAATTATTTTGTATTTAAAAAATTCGTTTTTCTTTTCCATTCTCACTACTTGTCAAACTACCCTCGTATTTAGGACGTATAAACAATTTAATACAAGTTTGGATTTCACCTGTTCGGAATATAATGCTTTAGCATTGCCTGACTGTTAGAAAAAATTTTCGCTATGTTTTTGTTACTAATTTCTCTAATACGACCACCTCCACTTAATATACGTGAATTATAGTCCTTTCTTTGAGTTAGGGAATTCCGACTTCCATCTTTTTCCAAAATTGAAAACGGCACTAGCTGGAAAGAAATTTTCGTCTAACGACGAGCTTATCATCTTCGTAAATGAGTATTTTGCAAGCCTTCCGGAATCGCATTTTAGAGATGACATAAGGGCATTGGAGCACCGTTGGAATAAATGTATTGCCCTTTTAGGAGAATATATTGAAAAATAAAAATTATTTTGTATTTAAAAAATTCGTTTTTCTTTTCCATTCTCACTACTTGTCAAACTACCCTCGTACACATAAATTGTCTATAGAAGATGCACAGAAAGTTTTTTAAAGTACATATGTATATTTTAAATACATAAGCAATTACTCTAGCAAACGATATATCTACAATCCAAGGTTTATCGCCTGTCACTAGGTTAAAATGCCTGCATCTAAAAATGCAAAATTGTTTTGGGAAATTTATTACACGGGAGCAAAAATCGTAGAATCCACCTTGCTGAAAATTTATTCACGCCTAGTTTATCGTGGAGAATTGTTAAAGCACTTGATCCATATATTTTCGAGAATTATTGTTTCAACTTTCGTGCAAACATGGTTGCGTCCGAAGATATTCCAATTTTTGGGTCACCCTTAATGGAGTCAGTTACATCCTCTGAGAAGTCTTTTCAAATTTCTAAATAACAAGAAGTCGAACAGAACCAAGTCCGGACTATATAGTGGCTAGTCTAGTTCAAAGGGCTAATACTCGCGAAGGATGGGTTAGACTTTCACTGTTTTGTAATCTCTGCATTGTCGTAAGAAATGAGGACTTCTTTGTGACACAAATTTGAACAGTTTTGTCAATGGCCGTAATGTCGTTAACGTACCATCTTAACTGTTATTATTATAGTGTTCTTTGGCATGTATTCAACAAGAATAATTTCCACTTTGTCCCAAAAGACGATGGGTAATTTTTAATAGATTCGTGACCACACTGAAACTGTTTTGACCAATAATTTACTTAAATAAATGACGGAACCTCATGTCAATGCACTGTAATCAATCGTTCGTGAATAGTTTTAATACAATTATTATCCTTTTTCAAACATTTGATGAGACTGTGATCCTCTAATTTCAAAATTAATTTCTTGCTGCGAGGCACTTTATAAAGTGTATAATGAACTAATTGAAATCAATTTTAACACATGGGTAGGAAAATGTTATTACTATTGAACCTCACCATGCAACGCAAAATTAGTTGTTTCTGTTATGGCTAGGTAGAGTTTTTGTCTAGCTCCTCTCGTAATACAATATAAAGTTAATTTATGGAATATTATTTTGAATACTTTTCTAAAGAGTGTTTTTTTGGAGGCGAAAAATTTTAAATTGGCAATACTGTTTTTTGTGACAGTCGATTTGAGAGTTAATGGTTGTTTTGCAGTTAGTTTGGCTTGGAAATTGATCATGAATAGACTCACGCCGGAATAACGTTTGCAAATTATTCAAATTTATTTTAAAAAACATGGTTCAATTCGAGTAACCCATCAGGCATTACATGCCTTTTATGGTGCTCATAATCGTCCATCAGAGCCATTAATTGGAGAAACTATGGATCGTTTTCGCAATACGTTTACTTTAAACGAAATACGCATCCGGTGAGATGCCGTACTTGTGTCCATCCACTTTACGGAAAATTTTGCATAAAGAATTTGGTTTAGGTGCTTACAAGATTCAATTTGTACGGGAATTGAATGCATTTGGTGAATGGGCCGAAGGAAACATTACTATTGATCCACAATTTGATTTGAAAATTTTGTTCAGTGATCAAGCGCACTTTTGGTTAAATGGCTATGTCAATAAGCATAATTGTCGCATTTGGAGCGATGATAATCCACAAGCCGTTGTCGAAACACCATCACATCCGGAAAAGTCACCGTTTGGTGCGCTTTATGGGCCGGTGGAATCATTGATCCGTATGTCTTAAAAAATGATGATGGTGAGAACGATACAGTCAACGGTGAGCGATACAGGGACATGATTACTAACTTTTTCGTACCTGGATTGCAAGGCACTAATGTGTCAGATATGTGGTTTCAGTAGGACGGCGCTACAGGCTACATTTTCGGGAGATATGTAAAGTCGCATGTCTACGCCGATAAACCTGAAACAATTGAGCACTTAGAACCCAACTTTCGAACTTTGCCGAAATATAGCCTGATTTCCTGCAAAGAGTGTGTGAAAATTGAACCTCCAAATTACGCCATGTACGCGCCAGTCACGGCGGCCACATGCCCGAAATCATATTCAAGTATTAATGCCATAAAATTATCTTTTAAATAAAGCCAATTTCATGGATATTAAAAACATTTTTCCGTGTTTTATTGCAATTTAAAGTTCTCCGCCTCCATTAAAAACACCCATTAGAAAGGGCGTGCTTTTTATCCATCGTATATCTTACAGTTTCTCCTATTGCTTCCTCGTTCTTTATGTCCAATAAATCCTTGATAATTCTAGTCAGCCTGAATATTCTGAATATTATCTTTAATTATTTATTATGGAAGGTTTTTAGTTATTTTAAACTTTTGTTTAATTTATCGGAATTTCAGAACCATGTAGCAGTACACCTTTTCATTGCTTCTGAATAAACGAAATTTCGTACATTTACTAATATTTTTCAGAGACTATAAGCACGCCAAAATGTTGAATTTATCAGAATATAAACATTGACAAATTAGACGTTATCAAATTTCGAATTATTAAATATCGTAATAACGTAGCAAAAATATAAATTTTGGTCTAATTCACTTAAAACTACCAATTAATTTTATTTAAATTTAGACAAATGCATGGCAATTTTGTATATTTGTAATTGCAAGAATTACTTAAGGTCGGTGACGATTGAATCAGCTTACGCAAGTATCTTAACAAACATTTCCCATTCACAAAAAGAATTTACACTGAGTATGTGCAAAAATAGTTAACTAGTGATAACTAGATTATATACCTAGTACATACGTATAATGTATTTGTATAAACTTCTTAGCAAAATCACATGTTGACGATATCGTATTATGTATACACGTGTGAATTAATTTTATATCAAATATTTCTCATGTCATCTTAACAAAAACAAATTAGCAGTTACTCTAAAATAAATTTCGAACAATTGAAATCCAAGAAATTGCGACCACAGCTGGTGACAACTAGATAATGTATTGAGTATATATTTACCGACGTATAATTTTTCTTTCAGTTGAACAAAACCATTGACAATATGTGTAAATGATGCAAATAGTAGTATTTGTATAAGTCAAAGGGTCCGTATTTATTTGTTTCGCAAATATTGAGGTCGAGTCAACGAAAAACAAAATAGTCCTAATATTTACCTTTTTTTCTCTTTTTCTATTATTGTGCAGTAGTTACAGGAAAACTCAAGTTAACTCATTTTACAGAAAAATTACAACGTGCTTCAGTACATGTTATTTATATAACCTATTAATGCATCAGTTTTTCACAAAAGAACTATGAACATATGTCTACATTCTTGCTCTTCGCTTCGCCGTTTAATTATAACCTCGAACGAATTATTATTTAATTTGCAAGGACCAAGGACGTGTAAATAAATTATAATAAACTTAATTAAACCCATACTGCAAAAAGTTCGTGGAATGAAAATAAAGGAAAAAATGTACGCCTTTAAATTGCACTTATTTTTCAACATAATCGCCTGCGACCTCCATACATTCGAACCAACGATGTTCAAAGTTTCTATGTCTTGATAAAATTCAAAACAACACTCAAGTCCATTAAAACAGTAGCTTTAACATTGATATCAGTTAAAAATTTCCATAACCTGCAAGGCGAGTGTCACAACAAATCGAAGGCTAATTTGTTAATTTTTTCTATGGTAATAACGCTTTTGTCGGGGCCGCGTATTGTATTGATGGAAAATGATTAACTAAACTAAACTTAACTAAAACAAAACGCTTTTTATTAATGTTTTGATTTAATTTGTCTAAAAGACTCGTGTAATATGTGCTTGTAATGTCTAAGCCTTTTAGAAGATAGTCAGCAAAAAGAACACCAATATGCAAAAAATGAAAGTCCTTATATTTCCTGAGGAATGAACAGCGATCGTATTTTTAAGAAAGAAGAACCACTGTGCCTCCACTGATTAGATCCAAAGTTCCGACTGTTGCAACAAATCAACACATAAAACCGCCTCGTTTTTTCGAAAAATCGCGAGAAATTTGCATTCGTACCGTCTTTTGATCATCACTGAGAAATCGCGGCGCCCACTCCGAGATCACCTTCTTCATAGCCAACGCTTCATACGAAAGTATGTTAGGGGTTCTTTATAGATATTTATATTCTCCGTTATCTCAAGCGTCTTCAAGCGATAGCCTTTTAATACCTTTTAACGCTTCTTTGTAAACAATTTCCGGTGTTGAGGCAGATTTCTGACGTCCACTACTAAATTTCATTATGAATATTTGTTTCTGATAAATCTTTCAAGAAAATGCTTAGCGACAGTAAGAAATTAAATATTGTCCACTTTCTCAAAGACTCTTAATTAAACAGTCTAACATTGAGAATATGTCCATCATTCCACGGATTTTTCGGCCCATCCTCGTAATATGTATGTACATATGTATGGCTAAATCGCAAATAATATTTACTCTATATACATAGTTTTAATTTATAAACTGAATTCTTAGAATTTATTATTTTTAAATATTTACCATATTGAGATAACCGATAGACATTAACATGCACTACGCAATAACAGCGTGTTTTAAAGCCATTTATGTAAATTAGGTGTTGTGTACTAATATTGCTCACGCATATTTTTAAATAAGGACCTTCTTTCTGTAAACAATACAGCAGTATAAACATTAAATGTAAACTAATTATATTGTACTGTACGAATAAAAACATTTTTACGAACATATCCAAGAGGGTGGCCACTTAACAACCGTGTAAAGGAGATCGGTCTGCAGATATCATTTCAATTCGTTTGACATTCATCATAAATTTGGAGACAAACATAACCCTGTACTGGAAGTTGTTAAGCGAATCAAAGTTATGAAATTGTACTTGTAAGAACATTTAATATTCGCCGTAAAGTGCACGGTAAAAGGTTTTGGCTGGCAATAGGTGAATCAACGGAGTCAAAGAAAAACTCGGTGGTACATATTGTTGTTCAAATATTAAAACCAAAAGGATCGTTACCTCCATATTTAATAGCCAGTAAAAGATTTCAATCGTGTTTTGGTGAAACCATTAAAGACGTGATATTAGCCAGTCTGTGCGAAATTCCAACAACCTAAGTGTTAATGATAGCGAATCAGCTGTTTTTCGTGCTTTCTTAAACCTAATTTCACGAAGTTATCTCATATTGCGTGCATACTATATGTGTTACATCTCGTAGTCGAAACTATCCGCCACTGAAATCCAGACGTAAATGAACTAATAGCACAAACTAAAGCAGTAATTGTCAAATCTCCAAAACGATTTAAAAATTTCATGAACAGTGTCCTAATACCCCTGAAGTCCCACGGCCAGTTTTGACCCAATAGGTAATGTGATTAGAAGCTGCGATTTATTATTTTCTACATTTCCATCACTGCGATATCTAAAATAAGAAATAATAACGAATGTCAAATCACGACATTGCAAAAGTCACTACAAAAAAATACAGATTCGGCTGGATTAAGACGAATTTATAATCGTGTCCCTACAGATACGTTTACTTATTTCATAGATCATTACAATTATGCAAACATTACTTTATTACATGTCGAATAGCTATTTTCATTATATAAAAATATTTTTTCACCACTACGAATAGTGGTCAAGGAAATGACACTAGAAACGTACACCGTGATTCGGGTGGTTAGTTCAGGATAAAAATTATAAATTATAACTTATATATTTAATAACCAATTAAAGAATGTTAAAAGGAATCATTCTATTATTAATAACACCCTATCAACTACATATGTTTCATCGAATTCACGAATCGTCAGGTTGATTTGTGTTATTAATGAATAATTCCTTCAGAGTGTATTATCATATCTTTCGATACAGAAAATAATGAAAATATCACATCTCCCTCTCTCGACCAATACATAAATGTATTGACCGACAAAGCAAGAACGCTTCTATCTTACAGATCGGAGACTATGTTTCCAGTGTATAATAGACAGAAACTTACATCTCGGCTTTACGCCAATTAAAGAATGTTAAAAGGAATCATTCTATTATTAATAACACCCTATCAACTACATATGTTTCATCGAATTCACGAATCGTCAGGTTGATTTGTGTTATTAATGAATAATTCCTTCAGAGTGTATTATCATATCTTTCGATACAGAAAATAATGAAAATATCACATCTCCCTCTCTCGACCAATACATAAATGTATTGACCGACAAAGCAAGAACGCTTCTATCTTACAGATCGGAGACTATGTTTCCAGTGTATAATAGACAGAAACTTACATCTCGGCTTTACGCCAATTAAAGAATGTTAAAAGGAATCATTCTATTATTAATAACACCCTATCAACTACATATGTTTCATCGAATTCACGAATCGTCAGGTTGATTTGTGTTATTAATGAATAATTCCTTCAGAGTGTATTATCATATCTTTCGATACAGAAAATAATGAAAATATCACATCTCCCTCTCTCGACCAATACATAAATGTATTGACCGACAAAGCAAGAACGCTTCTATCTTACAGATCGGAGACTATGTTTCCAGTGTATAATAGACAGAAACTTACATCTCGGCTTTACGCCAATTAAAGAATGTTAAAAGGAATCATTCTATTATTAATAACACCCTATCAACTACATATGTTTCAACGAATTCACGAATCGTCAGGTTGATTTGTGTTATTAATGAATAATTCCTTCAGAGTGTATTATCATATCTTTCGATACAGAAAATAATGAAAATATCACATCTCCCTCTCTCGACCAATACATAAATGTATTGACCGACAAAGCAAGAACGCTTCTATCTTACAGATCGGAGACTATGTTTCCAGTGTATAATAGACAGAAACTTACATCTCGGCTTTACGCCAATTAAAGAATGTTAAAAGGAATCATTCTATTATTAATAACACCCTATCAACTTCATATGTTTCATCGAATTCACGAATCGTCAGGTTGATTTGTGTTATTAATGAATAATTCCTTCAGAGTGTATTATCATATCTTTCGATACAGAAAATAATGAAAATATCACATCTCCCTCTCTCGACCAATACATAAATGTATTGACCGACAAAGCAAGAACGCTTCTATCTTACAGATCGGAGACTATGTTTCCAGTGTATAATAGACAGAAACTTACATCTCGGCTTTACGCCAATTAAAGAATGTTAAAAGGAATCATTCTATTATTAATAACACCCTATCAACTACATATGTTTCATCGAATTCACGAATCGTCAGGTTGATTTGTGTTATTAATGAATAATTCCTTCAGAGTGTATTATCATATCTTTCGATACAGAAAATAATGAAAATATCACATCTCCCTCTCTCGACCAATACATAAATGTATTGACCGACAAAGCAAGAACGCTTCTATCTTACAGATCGGAGACTATGTTTCCAGTGTATAATAGACAGAAACTTACATCTCGGCTTTACGCCAATTAAAGAATGTTAAAAGGAATCATTCTATTATTAATAACACCCTATCAACTACATATGTTTCATCGAATTCACGAATCGTCAGGTTGATTTGTGTTATTAATGAATAATTCCTTCAGAGTGTATTATCATATCTTTCGATACAGAAAATAATGAAAATATCAAGTCTCTCGACCAATACATATTTTCATTATTTTCTGACAAATGATAATAACGCTTCTATCTTAAGGAATTATTCATTAATAACACAAATCAACCTGACGATTCGTGAATTCGATGAAACATATGTAGTTGATAGGGTGTTATTAATAATAGAATGATTCCTTTTAACATTCTTTAATTGGCGTAAAGCCGAGATGTAAGTTTCTGTTATTATACACTGGAAACATAGTCTCCGATCTGTAAGATAGAAGCGTTCTTGCTTTGTCGGTCAATACATTTATGTATTGGTCGAGAGAGGGAGATGTGATATTTTCATTATTTTCTGTATCGAAAGATATGATAATACACTCTGAAGGAATTATTCATTAATAACACAAATCAACCTGACGATTCGTGAATTCGATGAAACATATGTAGTTGATAGGGTGTTATTAATAATAGAATGATTCCTTTTAACATTCTTTAATTGGCGTAAAGCCGAGATGTAAGTTTCTGTCTATTATACACTGGAAACATAGTCTCCGATCTGTAAGATAGAAGCGTTCTTGCTTTGTCGGTCAATACATTTATGTATTGGTCGAGAGAGGGAGATGTGATATTTTCATTATTTTCTGTATCGAAAGATATGATAATACACTCTGAAGGAATTATTCATTAATAACACAAATCAACCTGACGATTCGTGAATTCGATGAAACATATGTAGTTGATAGGGTGTTATTAATAATAGAATGATTCCTTTTAACATTCTTTAATTGGCGTAAAGCCGAGATGTAAGTTTCTGTCTATTATACACTGGAAACATAGTCTCCGATCTGTAAGATAGAAGCGTTCTTGCTTTGTCGGTCAATACATTTATGTATTGGTCGAGAGAGGGAGATGTGATATTTTCATTATTTTCTGTATCGAAAGATATGATAATACACTCTGAAGGAATTATTCATTAATAACACAAATCAACCTGACGATTCGTGAATTCGATGAAACATATGTAGTTGATAGGGTGTTATTAATAATAGAATGATTCCTTTTAACATTCTTTAATTGGCGTAAAGCCGAGATGTAAGTTTCTGTCTATTATACACTGGAAACATAGTCTCCGATCTGTAAGATAGAAGCGTTCTTGCTTTGTCGGTCAATACATTTATGTATTGGTCGAGAGAGGGAGATGTGATATTTTCATTATTTTCTGTATCGAAAGATATGATAATACACTCTGAAGGAATTATTCATTAATAACACAAATCAACCTGACGATTCGTGAATTCGATGAAACATATGTAGTTGATAGGGTGTTATTAATAATAGAATGATTCCTTTTAACATTCTTTAATTGGCGTAAAGCCGAGATGTAAGTTTCTGTCTATTATACACTGGAAACATAGTCTCCGATCTGTAAGATAGAAGCGTTCTTGCTTTGTCGGTCAATACATTTATGTATTGGTCGAGAGAGGGAGATGTGATATTTTCATTATTTTCTGTATCGAAAGATATGATAATACACTCTGAAGGAATTATTCATTAATAACACAAATCAACCTGACGATTCGTGAATTCGATGAAACATATGTAGTTGATAGGGTGTTATTAATAATAGAATGATTCCTTTTAACATTCTTTAATTGGCGTAAAGCCGAGATGTAAGTTTCTGTCTATTATACACTGGAAACATAGTCTCCGATCTGTAAGATAGAAGCGTTCTTGCTTTGTCGGTCAATACATTTATGTATTGGTCGAGAGAGGGAGATGTGATATTTTCATTATTTTCTGTATCGAAAGATATGATAATACACTCTGAAGGAATTATTCATTAATAACACAAATCAACCTGACGATTCGTGAATTCGATGAAACATATGTAGTTGATAGGGTGTTATTAATAATAGAATGATTCCTTTTAACATTCTTTAATTGGCGTAAAGCCGAGATGTAAGTTTCTGTCTATTATACACTGGAAACATAGTCTCCGATCTGTAAGATAGAAGCGTTCTTGCTTTGTCGGTCAATACATTTATGTATTGGTCGAGAGAGGGAGATGTGATATTTTCATTATTTTCTGTATCGAAAGATATGATAATACACTCTGAAGGAATTATTCATTAATAACACAAATCAACCTGACGATTCGTGAATTCGATGAAACATATGTAGTTGATAGGGTGTTATTAATAATAGAATGATTCCTTTTAACATTCTTTAATTGGCGTAAAGCCGAGATGTAAGTTTCTGTCTATTATACACTGGAAACATAGTCTCCGATCTGTAAGATAGAAGCGTTCTTGCTTTGTCGGTCAATACATTTATGTATTGGTCGAGAGAGGGAGATGTGATATTTTCATTATATATTTAACTTTTATTCGAATAAAGTCACGTCAGTTTGGCATCCACGATCGGGAACCGTGATTTGCGAACTTCAGTTATAATTCCATAGTATTTCATTAAACTGACTTCTTACAACAGATTATACAAGCTGATAGTATTTGTCGATTGTTAGGTTACCGGAAGAGTTATGACATATTTTTTTGTATTTTGTAGGCCATTATTATTTTTAAGAAATCATTCATTATACGTTTTCTTAGATAATCTTCTGTCATCTATCTTTCTCGGCTAGACTCTTTACATGAAGCTGATTCACAATCTTATCTAAGTCGAATGTTACATTACACAAGGGATTTTGAAGGAGGTTCAACTATGCTAGCTCGTAAACGTATGTACCTGCTTAAATATCTCACTACTGTAAATTATTTCAATAGAGCTTACGGTCCGCCAACATTCTACATATCTGGTAAAACGCTATGTTGTTTGATTTGTATATTACTACGCGCTGCTGTCCCCTTATATATGTTCAACCATCCATCACCATATATCATGAGATTATAATGCGAAGTGCGTGTTTCTCAGAAGAAGCTCGTAAACATAACTTCTTTACGATTACACCACATTGAGTGCATAACCTTCCTCTGATAAATATCCGTTTTCGACAACGTTCGTGACGGATCTTAAAGTCGGGGCAATACAGTTTTCATACCACATTGTTGTAAACAATTTACTTTTCATCGCTAGTTTTCCGTATTTTAAAAAAAGCTTCTTCTCTCGTTTAAGGAGCATGTCCCAGATGCCTATATGTATCGTCAAGTAAAATTTTATTCCATGAGAAACTTAAATATTGAGCTAGCTGGGATATCTCAGCTTTTTAATTGGTCATGAATGCTCGAATGATGAATATGTGACGTTTCTACAATCTCTTATGTCTTGTCTACAAAGCACTGTTATCATAAACTTTGCATAACGTTTCATAACCTTCGCGCACGTTCTCCTCCTTGCGAAAAAAAAATTTAACTTTTTATTAAATTCCAAGCACTCAATCGAATTGCTCAATTTTTGGTCAAATGAAGCTAGAACTACCAACTGTCATGTGGCATAGCTTAAAGATGGATGTAAATGACTACCATTTGTGAAAAATCAACTAGCACCATGTGTTGCAAAAACAAACCAACGACATTAGTACTATTCAAAGCCGACAAATTAATTGACGTAAAACCGGAAAGGTTGTATTCGAAATAAATTCTATAATTTGAGATGTTCAGAAATTCATACTGCACAGTCTTTAATGGTGCAGTGACCTAACACGTCTGCTATTAAAACGGCGGACCGAAAAATAGAATCCTTCCCTTTATTCTGAAATGATATAGATCAATAATGATGTACGTCAACAAACTTTCAAAAATGTTTAACAAAGGCAAATACTGGAAGAAACTGCGTAAATAACGTTACGTGAAAAAATTTTTGTAATCTAGTTTACTAACAATATTGAAGAATATAAATGTGTTTTGACTTAAAAATTTTGCATTTGCGTATTTATAACAAAGAAATTCTTTCTTTGATCATTCATTTATATTGTATATCGGTAAAATGATTTATGTAAAGTGGAGCATCGATAACAAGAATATGGAAATATTGTTATTAAATTACGCAACTAGTGTAAACATATGCACAAAAAATACCAGCTGTAAAAATGTGAATGAATTTTATTTACACCTCGATATAGAATAGAATAGATTTCAAATATACTTGATTGGTTTTCCTTTTACACTTATTACAAAACTGTTCGAAATCCAGAGACCGTTTTAATGACACTTGGAAATTTGTAGATCATTATACAAGCCTGAAAAGTGTATTACCATTTCGCCATATCACGTCAATTTAACTGAGAAGCATTAAATTAAGATCTTGTATCTAATTATAAAAAGGTATTTATAATAAATGAAGGCTATTGCAGAAGATTATCAAACATACATATATATGTATATGCAATATGTTTTGGATAAGTTTTGCTAACAATCATAACAAAACAATCATATATAGGTATAATCATTTTGCTTAGCTTCCATGTGGTTTTGTACGTCCTTTTTGTAGATTGGTATGTTTTTTAAGCTATCTATTGTATATTATCTTTTTCTATTTCTTATTATCTTCCATTAACTGTTTTCAATTGGTGATGTTCAATTTACGCATCTCTTCGTTTACTTGGTCTATCTGTTTCAACTTAGATCTACTTCTCAGTTCGTCTGGCTTCGGTCTTCATTTGTTTACTTTTCCTTAATATACAGTTGGGTTTCCTTCTTTTAATGTACCTGAAGCATCGCAATATTTCTGCCATGACAGCTATATATTTGCTATTTCCAAGGTTTATGTGATTTTGTCATCAACTTTTAAACGGCAGGAAGAACTAGAATTTAAAAGGCGTCTTTGTTATATTTTTGAAGCAAATAAATTGAAGTCTGACGTTGAGAAAGCACAAACTATTGCTATTTCGAGCAAATCAGGTACATCCGGACGACAAGAAGTAAAAGTTTTTGCAAGCGCTTATCGAAGGCAAACTGTTTAGGTCAAAACATATATATCATAATTATGTAAACGACTAAGTAAAGCCATCTATAACAATAATCAAAGACAGACTCACTAAGTTACCAAGGAGACATATTTTTCCAACTGCAATAACACTGTTCCGTGTGAAGTATATATCCATAAACTGAATAAGATTAAATCCTACAAAAGGAGGCACTTAAAATGCTGGGTAGTTTGAATTATAAGCACTGGTAACGTGAAATTTTCGAGCAGGAAAAGAATCTTACCATTGCAAGTATCTAGATACTAGCTTTTGTAAAATTCGTTCATCCGAATCACTTTCATTTTATAAAAAAAACAGTGAGCTGCATAGTTATGAGACAAAGGTTAGAAATGCACTGGTTACTCCACATCATTGTCTAAAAACCACACGACGAGGATTATTGAAGGGTCAAATTGTACAAGTATTTACCAGCAGTGGTTAGAAACATAAATGGTGTTGAGGTATGATATTAATCTAGTGTAGGTACCATATTTATTATTCACCAAATAACCTAGAAAAGCTCTGGAATACAACCTATTAACATAGGTATATGTGCTTCATAGACCTAAACAAGACATTCGGTTGAGTACAGATACTTAATACTTAAATAAAAATATGACGATAATAATAAAAGTAAAAAAAATTAAACTAAGAAAATTTTAGGAGAATAGATATAAACCTAGGACTCTGGCAGGGACAGTCCGCACTATTCAGGCTTATTATGAACAAAATAATTCAAGCAAAACAAAGGATAATCATCTGGAAAAACAACACGACAAGGATTAGATTATTGAGGGGTCGAATTGTACAAATATTTACCAGCAATGGTTAAAAGCATAAATGGTGTTGAGCTTCTACTAGGACTTCTCACATATTTGTAGTTGACTTAAACATACGTAAATTTTAAACACATTTTTTTTAATTGATATATACAAATGTTCCTGTAATATGTGTGAGTGTGTAGATGTATGTACTATGTGAAAATATTAATATAAAAAATATAAACAATCTATAAACTAATTATATATAAAATCGATATATTGCAGGTTAAAGAAACAAAAGGAAAACTAAAAAGAAGAACTAAATAAAATAACTTGAGAAAGAGGGAAAAAATCCCCAGGAACGTTGTTATTACAAGTAATTGTCGAAAACCCAAACACAAAAGAATAAAATTTATGTAAATTTATTTCCTATTTGTATTGTTGTAGATCATTACTTTCTTTGTTATGTCATGTAAGCTTTAACAATTAATAAATACTACTACAAATAAGCATTTGAAGTAAAAGCTTATTAAATATAATTAAATTGTACGTGTATCCTATATATATTACATCCTTTTATCAATCACAATACCACAAACTTTATTATTGTACTTTCCGTAAATTTATAGGACAATTGATTGACTACAAGATGCTATTAGTACCACTATTTGATTTACATGCCAAAACAATTTCATCACGTGTTGTTTATTTTACGGTTGTTGGGTTTTCAATCTTACCTATAAATAGAGGAGCGATCGATTTATTTAATCTCTGGATTACTTTGATTATAAAATAAATTAGAAACAGATTCCAAACACAATCACAAAACATTTTGTATAGCGTTACTACAAGGAATTTTAAATAAAGATAAAGAGTAATACTATAAAAACTTTGTGTGATTCTTCATTAACCGACACTAAACTTCTTTATAATAATTTACGACTACTGTAATATGTACAATGTTAGTCTATACACACCCATACCCCTGTAATCAATTATGTCTACAGCTCTAGAGTCGGATTTTTGTGCGTGTGTTCTTTTTGACCTGGGTCCTCATTTTTTTTTCTACTGCATATTCTGTAACTTCATATTCGGATCCATCATTCCATCATTTTCCTTTTCTTGTTAAACATAAAATTTCCAGTAACTCACAAATCGATACTCATTCTGCGTTTAAGACTTGATGAGCAAATGGAATAGCGACTGTAATACTATTGATTTATATTGCAATTCTTCTTCTTGGTAAAATATTTTAATTTACAATTACTTAAGACAAACCACAATCAACTTACTTCATTTTAATAGACTTTCCATAATATAGGTTTCAATATTATTGTCGTTATCAAAGAATTATCTGCAGTTGTAGATAATCATTATCAAAGAGTTATATAACCGCCAATTACTATGGCGTCTCCTAAACAATATGAAATGGGAGATAGGCGAAACATCACAGATTAACAGAAGGTGGACAGCAAACAACAGAATACAAACTATAAAAGAATAAAGCAATAACACTAACAAATGTGAAATCAGTTACAAAAACATTAAAAAACACCTTGGGTTTCAGATTGAACAGGACCAGTTGCGGCTGGAATAACACAGAGTTGATTTGATCAATAAGGTTGATATATAACCCCTTTTCCACAATTAACTTTTGTAAATTCTGTATACAAAAGTTAATTGTGGAAAAGGGGTTATATATCAACCTTATTGATCAAGTCAATCAACCACAGGCTCCATCAAATTCAACTACAGAGTTGATACTAGTATCCAACTTCAGAGAAAGTACATATCTTAAGTTTATAATATCCAACCATTTTATCAATTGTTTCACTTGTATCTTTCAAAATGTCATTCATATTAGTAAAGTATTACGCATGTTACCTATATTTTTTATTTTTATTACAAAATGAAATGTTTTTCGCGAATCGCTACCCAACAGATCTTGGCTTTTCTTTCTGATAAAATTATTGCCCATTAAATTTTCATAGCTAATACTAACATTGACAATGCCTGCTATTTAATTTTAACATTATTAAAATCTTTCCGGACAGTATTACTTTGCATTTAGTAAATAATTTTCTTAAACAATCTTCACTTAGTATAGAAAGCCCCGAGAAAGCCAGATGGAGACAATATAACCAGCCAACTGATTAAATATGGGAACAATATACTAGCCATAGAGCAAAGAAGGGTTAATTAAACCTTACAAAAGCAAACAGTACCAATAGAGTGAAAGGAAGGTATCATAATCCCAATATTTGAAAGACAAAGTAGAACATAGACAATCAATTACATAAAAATAAGGTACAAAAAAAATTATTCACGAAAATAATAGCATATATGATCTACCTTACCATTTCCATACAAGAAGCGCAGCAGGGTTTTCGAAAAACAGATCTAGTGTAGGTGGCTTATTTAATATTTGCCAAATAACATATAAAAGTTCTAGAATACAACCTATTAACGTAGGTATATGTGCTTCATAGACCTAACCAAAACATTCGATTGAGTACATATACCTAATTTGTCAAAAATAATGAAAAAGTCAGGCTTAGAGGAAAGATACACAAATATAATAGAAGAGTTAAATAAAAATATGACGACAATAATACAAGTAAAAAAATTAAGCTAAGAAAATTCTAGGAAAATAAATATAAACCTAGGAATCTGGCAGGGACAGTCCGAACTATTCAGCCTTATTATGAACAAAATATTTCAAGCAAAACAATAGATAAGGGGTATCATCTGGAAAATAAAAGCATCAAAATAATCTGCCTCATTTCCGAATCGAAAACAACCTCAGACAAATATTCTAAACATTTCGAAACGAAACCGAAAAATTCAACGTGATCAGCACCATTAGAAAGACCAAACGTATGACAATTGTCAGAGTACCTACCTGTTGCAAATTCGCAGTAGAAAATAAATCTCTTGAGCAAGTAGTAGCATTCAATCATTAGCAGTACGAATATCAAGCTGAGGGACTCAACCGCCAACATAAAACAACAAACCAACAAAGCGGCCAGAATATCGCGGTGTTAGAAAAATACAATTTGAATAAATAAAGACCTGCCAATGGAATGTAAAACCAGAATATATAACACGTGCATTAAATCTATCATGGCAGAAATAAGATCGAACTCAACACCGACAAAATGACTCTTACGAACTACAGAAAAGGCAGCCTTGAATCAACAATTACCGAACACACATTACTAGATTAAAAATGGACTTCTAACAAATCTAATTACTATAAGATTAAAGATGTCGTGCAGTGGGTGTGAGAACGCAAAATGGATAGAACGAACATACATACTCGTAGATCAGATGAAGGAAGATAGAATAGCATAGATAGCGCGAAATGGAAGGCCGTACCGGATCAACCACACAAGATAGCTAGAAATCATTATTTCGCAAACGAAAACAAGACGGTCTGCACACTTTTCACACCTATTTAAACGGTTGTGTAAGAGGATAGAAACACTTCCAATAGATATTCCAAATATGTTAGAGTATTGCAAAATAAGCTAAACGTGGATCTATTCGAGTAATTACTGCTCCAATATTGATTTGATAGTTAACGTACTAATTGGATTACATAGGCCATCTTGCAACACACAACTTCTTGATTCTTCTTTAAACTCTTTATGCAATCAAAAGCAAGTGTACTGCCATAGATGTTTTCCAGAAAAGCAACTCAATTATTGAAAAAGTTTCCGTTGCGAATTTTCTTAGAACATCAAATTAGATCACATATCTTTGCAATTTCATTTCAACTATTACGACTTCTAGAAGTGCGATAATAACATCACAACATTTTAACGAATACGAAAGGAGCTCACTTGGATAATACCTTTTACTTTTTAATATTTTGTAGCTCATCGCCCAGAACCTTAATAAATTGTGGCCTAGTCTTTTCTGAAAAGCCCTCGTAAATTCTATTAAGTACGCCGATAGACGTTTTAAGACAAAACTTTCTCTAAAAATCAAATATCGAGAATCAATCAAATCTATATATATAAAAATGAATGTTTGTCTGTATGTCCTTTATAGAATCGTAAACTATGCATTTGATCATGTGATAATCTTTAACAAAGTTGTTGTGCATGAGCCCACGAAGGTTTCTAAATCGGTACGACCAATTTTCGACAGATAGCGCCACTGCCATTCCAATTGGAAATTTTGCAAAACATTTAATGGATATTGGAAATGAGCGAATGCAAATTGATGAATTTACGCAATGTATCACCTTGCCAGCAAACTTCTGTAAGATCACAGAAAGCATAGACGAATTGGTGCAGAATGTTTTCCCAAACATTGCACAGAACTACAAAAATCATCAGTGGCTCAGTACGCGTGCTATATTGGCGGCCAAAAACATCGATGTCAATACCATCAACTTCACCATTCAGAATGGAATACCCGGCGAAACGACAATATATAAGTCCATCGATACTGTGGTGAATCAAGTTGTCAACTATCCAAATGAATTCTTGAATTCGCTAGATATGCCAGGCATGCCACCGCACGTTCTCACCTTGAAAATTGGCGTACCCCTCATTCTTCTTCGAAACATAAATCCACCTCGACTTTGCAACGGAACTAAACTCTCAGTCAAGAAAATGATGAACAATGTTATCGAGGCAACAATTTTGACTGGAAAATTTAAAGGTGAAGACGTACTGTTGCCACGTATCCCAATGATCTCGACAGATATGCCATTCGAATTCAAACGTTTGCAGTTCCCAGTACGACTCGCTTTCGCAATGACTATCAACAACACACAAGTACAATCGTTGCAAGTGTGCGGATTAAATTTGGAGAATCAATGCTTCTCACATGGGTAGCTCTATGTTACCTGCTCACGCGTCGGAAAACCTTCTGATTTATTCGTTTACGCACCAGACGGAAAAACAAGAAATATTGTGTATAGCACAGCACTTCAATAAATATCACGATTTTTTCAAAATGAACAAAATCAATAAAATGTTTCAAAATGAATTGAATATTTGTGTAATGTCTTTCCTTCAAATTTATTTTAGTTGGTGGCGTAGCAACGCGCGCAGGGTACAGCTAGTATCGTATAAATATGGACATAGATCGATTCGATCTAATTAGTTTATTATTTTTCTATTTACTAGTACCCAAATAAATAGTGTATTTCCTCATGGGACCGTATAGAGGTACATATATATCATACATGTTTACTCACTACTTATTTTTCTTTACTTCGTTAAAAAATTTATCGCAACTGCTTTAGGCAAAAAAATAACACATTGAAGATATATCAACTAGTAATTAAGAGTAAAATAATAACTAAGTGCACATTCAATTACTTTTGTTAGAGGACAGGATCATGCAGTTATACATTAATATACTGAAATGACCATATAACAATTATAGAGAGAAAAAGTTAAAAAATTGCTTTTTAAATAGAAATATAATGACTCTAACAGGCTACACTTAAAAACGAATAAAATTATTATATAACCATACAATGCTATAATTAATACTTAATCTATGTGTAAAACAGTTATTCAATAGTGGATTATATTTTTGCATGGTACAATCTATCCATTCCAAAGAACATCAACTGTATATGAGGTTTAGTTAACTAATTTAGCACCATTAATTAAATTACTAACGTAATTTAATATCTCGCTCGTTTCTTTTTTGATACTAAGACTTTTACTGGCTACCCATTACAGCTTTCTTGACTTTTTTACTTTATCTTACACCAACCGTTTCTTTCTTCGAAAACATTTTACGGTCGTTCTATTGGGTTGGCAACAAAGTACTTTCGGTTTTTACTGATAGAGAGCGTTGCTTTATTTTTTGTATAACGTATGTTAGTGCTGTACTTTACCGTTTGTCGCGTGATACTAGTCACATTGACGTAACTTCAGAAGCAAGTAGTGCGTGATTTTTATTAAAGCTATTAGTTGTGGGTTAATTTTAAATGGAGTGCAGAAACGAACATTTTCGACATATTTTACTATTTTATTTCCGTAAAGGAAAGAAAGCTGCTGCGGCTCACAAAAAGATATGTGAAGTTTATGGTGCTAATTGCTTAACAGAATTGGTATAAAAAATTCCGTTCTGGAGATTTTTCCCTCAAAGATGAGCAACATTCTGGTCGGCCTACTGAAGTTGACGATGACCAAATCAAAGTCATAATTGAAGAGGATCGTCATATAACTGTTCGATAGGTTACGGAGAGGCTACATGTATCGCACACAATTGAAAAATATTTAAAATGTCTTGGGCTAGTTAAGAAGCTTGATATTTGGGTACCTCACGAATTGAAAGAAATTCATTTAACACAAAGAATCAACTTTTGCGATATGCATCTTAGACGAAATGAAACCGACCCTTTCTTAAAAAGAATAATCACTGGTGATGAAAAATGGGTGCTGTACAGTAACATAGTTAGAAAACGATCATGGAGCAAACACGATAAACCAGCTCAAACCACATCGAAAGCTGAATTGCATCCAAAAAAGATCATGCTGTCAGTTTGGTGGAATTACAAAGGTGTTGTGTTTTTTTGAGCTGCTTCCAAGGAACCAAACGATCAATTCTGATGTTTACTGTCAACAATTAATAAAACTGGATGAAGCAATCAAAGAAAAACGGCCAGAATTGTCAAATCGGAAAGGTGCAGTTTTCCACCAAGATAATGCAAGGCCTCACACATTTTTGGCAACTCGTGGGAAACTATTGGAGCTTGGTTGGGAAGTGATGCCATATCCCCCATACAGCCCTGATCTAGCACCATCTGATTACCATTTATTTCGAAGTTTTCAGAATTCTTTGATTGGTAAAACTTTCACAAATGACGATGACCTTCGCTCGCACCTGGTTCAGTTTTTTGCTGATAAGGACCAGAAATTTTATGAGCGCGGAATCATGCAGCTGAAAGAAAAATGGCAAAAGGTCATTGAGCAAAATGGAAAATATATAATTGATTAAAAACTATTCTTTGTTTTAAAAAAAAGTGTTTTATTTTATACTACAAAACCGAAAGTACTTAGTTGCCAACCCAATATATACCGATATATCGATTTATTAATTTATTTTGTTCAGTTTACCACATTAAAATAAATACTTCTATTCAGGATAGGAAAAAATTCTGCTCGCGAGCACAATTTTATTTAATTCGTTCGTTTTAAAATTTGTGCTCGCGAGTTTTGTTATTTAACTCGCGAGCACAAACACAACTCGTAAGAATAGTTCTTTTTAATATAGAAAATATAACTCGCTCGAATTGAATTCGTTCGCGAGCGAGTTTAATTCGAGCACTCTCCGTACTCTGCTTCTATTACATTAGGTTACCATTGTCTTTTTGTTCGACTACACATTACGGTATTTCAAAATTGATCCTCCAATACAAAATTTCGTCAAATATGGAAAGTATTGCATCTTGACGAAGAACTTAACATTAACAGATATTAATTGAGAACTTTATAATGTTAACGGTCAAAGTGTTATACGACAGTAGTATAGTAGAATATGTTTAATAATAGAAGAACAAACATTTATAATGAGGAAAAAAGTGGTCGACTATCTGTAGTCAGTGATGAACTTGTTCAAAAAGTTGGTGCAGGATTCGTGAAAAATGTAATTAAAAATTTCGAAAGATTTTCACAGATTTCTGGAACTGTTTTGTATAGGGTAGTCACAGAATATTATGCTGCACGCGTTATAACAAAGCAACAAAACTCACAAAAGAATCATAGCGAGAGATGACATGTGGGTTTCTTACGTGAATATCAATCACACAGGTATTGTTGGAGTGTCGTCACAAGCATTCGTTGAAAAACAAGAAACCTCGGCAGACTTCCCCCAAAAAATGTCATGGCAACCCTATTCGGTAAAATTTATGGAGCATAATATGAGCACTTAGCCCTCAAGCCTTTGTGAGACATTAAAAAAGTTGAAGCGGCCCATCAATTATAATTGCAGATTGGCCATGTACTGTAGTAAATAAATTATAATGAGCGTAATTTGTTTTGCTTTTAATTGGTTACCAAAATCTGTTAAGTAAAGTTTCCCGTCACTTCTTTCTTTTAAATTAAATTCGTTCAAATGATATCATTGTCTATTCCAATAATGAGTACTTTGATCGTCCATGAAACCAAAATTCAATAACAGAACAAAAATATATCATAAATATAAAATAAAGATCTACACAACATAATTATACCAAAAATATAAGGAATAACAAATTATGTGGTAAATTTGCTTCTGGGCTTCCGAGCTGGAACCGCGTCACTGGTATAACTGCCGACGTTTCGTACCCACTCGTATGGGACATCTTCAAGGCTCAACTACTGCTACCATCTGTCGCACAGTTTCAGTGCGACAGACAGTCAGAGTGACGCGGTTCCAGCCCGAAAGCCCAGAAGCTGATAATATGGACCACGACCGCGGAAATCTACGTACCAGATTATATGGTAAATTGTTAGGAAACCAACAAACCAAGAAAACAAAAAATAGAAGAAAATTACTTGTACCACAAACTTAATCTTTTCGGCCACAATACGTCATACTGTAGGCAAATCTTGAATTGATCTGAAATATAGACTACAAAAACTCCGTTTAGTTCTTCCTGTCTCTACCGAATTTTTGACATCGGCCCATGTTCCTTTTCTTCTTATTACGTTCACTAGAATCCTTCACGTTTAAGTGATTCTAATCAATTGAGGCATGCATTCACTTTGAGACTGAAAAATTGAACATTAAAAGAAATCATTGCTGAAGTTATGATCAATCAAATCTTTTGTTTTATCAAAATTTAAAATTCGATGTATAATAAACATTGTCGGAAACAAACAAATGTATCTTATCATATCAAAACGTCATAAATTGAACAACTATAATAATTCTAAGACAAATATCTTATCTTTTAAAATATGTAATCTTTGTGTATATAATTAAAACATAAAACAAATTATCGTGTAAACATTTAAGCAAATTCGTCTTTCCCAACTTTGCATAATAATCCTTTACAGAACTTCAGCCCATTTCATAACGGCGCACCACTCTTGTTTGTTATGATATTTTAAGATTACGAGGGAGACCTAGAGAGAGTGGAGAGGTAGACCTAGAGAAAGTGGAGAAGTAATCCTCTCCACTTTCTCTAGGTCTCCTTCCTAATCTTCTTAAAGGTAGCCTACGGTTTTAAGCTTTCCTCTCCATATCAAATCTTGCCTTTTTATAGTTGTACCTATATCGAGTATTGTTTCACCTATATCAGATTCAACCACGTTTCATCATGTTATTGAGAAAATGCATATCATTAAAATATAATATATAATAGTTATGAAAGATAGCATAGTCTATTTTGTAGGAAGAGTTTTCTATTTGATCAAATTATTTCGTATTGTTTTACATTAGTTTCATCTTCGCAAACGATGGAAGAATGTTTTGACTTATTGCATTGTTGAGCAATTTTAACTTTACAAGCAGACTTGCTTGTTGTACACAATTGTCTAATTCATATTTAACATTCCAAGCATTTCTATTTTCAATCAAAATTGATCATGTATTGTTTATCTATTTTAATAGTTTACATATACTAGATGCATTTCCAAAAGATATGAATTGAAACTAAACATATGACCCAATCAGATTAATTTTATTAAATCCAGCTCCGTACAAAAAATAGATTTTCCTTTCGACATTATGCAATACGTCTTGTAAAGATAACATTCCTAAATAACCTGCCATTTCAAAGAGAACATTTTAAATATTTTAATAAGAAGTATAAATTTGAAAAACAGCTATTTTATTTAATAATGAATGCCAAGAAAATTACATATTTTTCCAATTACAAAGACAGAAAATTACTAAATTTATATTACAAAAGCTTGTTATTAAAACGTTTTCCTTAATGTTAATATAACACCTTTGATCTTTTAATTTTTTTTATTTAATTAACGATTTAATAAATAATTTCCGGATAAAAATTCATAAAACTACTTCTTTGTTAATTCGAAATGAAATTGCAAACAAATTGCTCTATCCAAATTAACATTCATTGTAATTACGTGCCAATACTTGATATTAATTTGCAATTTCCTGAATTGCCGACAGGAACCGAATGGATATACGGATGCACAGGAAACATCAGCTTCAGGGCATGATGGAGTCAAATTGGGATGGATACAGGGTGTTCTTATTCCATGTCTACTCAATATATGGGGTGTCATGCTCTTTCTACGATTGTCATGGGTAGTCGCACAATCCGGAATAGGTAATGTACAAGATATATTCCAAATTAAATTAGATATGAATATTAAACAGAAATAGAAAAATATTTATTTAAAACTTTTTGAAATAGTGAAATGTGCATCATCATCTATCATCGTGTCAGTCTGAAAACTGACTGAGACAGCTTTTCACTCTTATCTATTTCAAGTTTTATTTTCCATACTATACAGCCTCCAGTTATTTGTAACTCATTCTTATTTCATATAATCAGGAAAGGAAGAAAAGACATTTCAGAGTAAACTAAAAATTAGATGAAATATACGCCTTACGATAATCTATTAACCTCAAGGCTAAGCTTTTTGTAAATAAATAAACTGTAAATAAAATATTATTGTTTTAAATTTACATTTGTACGTTAAAATGACAAAACCACTGTAAAGACGCACAGTTTGTTGCAGAGAAAACTTTTTTAAAATAGTAATTCTTAATGGCGCCATCTATTACAAAAAATATGCCTTGGTAAGGTAGATCTTTCATCAATGTTATTTCAAAATATTACACTTACATCATTAGAAGCAGAGAAATTGCGCATAAAGTAACATTGTGTATTTGGCATTGGTCGAAAAATAAATTTTGAACAAAGAGCAAATATCAAGTTCCATTTTAAACTCGGTAAATCGTTTACTGAAACGTTTAATTTCATGAAGCAAGTGTATGGTGATGCGTGTTTATCACATACGAGTGTGTATGAGTGGTATAAACAATTTAAAGACGTACGAACATAAATGACGACGAACATCCTGGTGCAAAGAAATCTGTGGTTACGGAAAATAACATCGAATTTGTGCGTGAATTGATCAGAAATGGGCTGAAATCCTCATTGCGATACTCGGGAAGGGAATTAAATATTTCCAAAGATTCAATTCATCGCATTTTGAGACAGCATTTGGGACTGAGAAAGATTTGTGCAAGGTTTGTACCATACCGCTAACTGATGATCAAAAGTTTCTCCGAATTCAACATTGCACAGACTTGATTAAAGACTCAAAAAAGGACGAAAACTTCAGGTATTCTATTGTAATTAGCGATGAGACGCGATATTTTCAATATGATCCAGAGAACAAGCGTCAAAGCTCGGAATGGAAGCACCCAAGCGAAGAAAGACCGAAAAAAAGCCGTTTGAAGAAGTTAGAAGTTCATTTGTTTTTATGATTCGAAAGGCATTGTGCACAAAGAGTTTGTGCCAACTAGTCAAACAGTCAATGCATTATATTGTATTGGTGTTACGAAGGGTCTTTTGGCGCATATTCGTCGTGTGCGCCCTCAGTATCGCGAAAATGGTAGCTGGCGTTTGTCACGTGATAATGCACCATCTCATCGCTCGACACTGATTTTCTAACCACAAATGGCATATTAACCACCAACCATTCACTGTATTCCCTGTGATTCCTATCTATTCTCCAAACTACATTTGCCGATGAAAGAACAGCGTTATTCGGACGTCGAAACCATTAAGATGGCGTCGGCAGCGATCTTGAAGGACATCTCTAAAGATGAATTAAAAAATTCATTCTACATCTTAAATGATCGTGCAAAACGTTGTATTGAAGACGAAGGCGACTACTTTGAATAAAATAAATGAATTTAACCAAAATAGTAAAGTTTTGTTTTTATTTTTTAAGACTGTGTATCTTTCTTAAATTAATGCGACTCCAGACAGAAAAATCATCAACTTTTGTTAACTAAAGTCTATATTCTACTGTATTTGTTATGATACAATTTCGACGCTTCAAATAGCAAAAAGCTGCTAATAAAATGCAAGATACATCAGAACTTACTGAAATTTATATCGTATGTATATATATTTCCTGTATTAGTGTGCTAAAAGTAATTTAAAGAAGGTAATAAAAAGAAGTGGCTTTTACGTGAATGTCTAGATGTATTCAGAAATTTACCTAAAAATAAGTATTAACATAAACTGTAAATATTCATTTATTTTAAGAAACCATTAATGTTAACGATATAAATCCACAAATTAATAACGGTTAATAAAAAAGCAAACGTGTATGTATATAAAAATGTGTACAGCAACATATTTCATATTGTTTTCTTTTTCTCGGGGAATTAAAGATCTGTCATATAGAGATACATATAAAATATAAAAACGTACGCAGTTTTCAAATACAATATTTTAAAGGTTTATTTACACTTTCAGTACCATAGCTGAAACGCAAATTCCTGTGACTTCTAAGCATTTATTTATCTGGCACATGGCCAATTCTCTAAAATCTGCTATATGACGTAATGAATACGTAATAGTCTTGACGCATGTGAATATAAACATTCATCAGATGTAATACTTTTAGTATTGCCTCCTGATTATGGATGCACTTGTAAGTGTTCAATAAACTAACTTTAGAATAACAATTGCTTCGCTACACTGTAACTTCATTAGATTCCCTGAACTAATGCAGAGTTATCCTAAATGATTCATCCGATTTCATGTCATAATGTTTGTGTTCTGAGGACATAGTCACTGACCTTTTGAAAGAGGCGATTTCTAAATTTCAAATGGCTGCCACATGGACGCTGTAATTGCGTTGGTCCAATAGCACAGCTCAGTTGTTGGTTTTCACTCGAAATGCTAAGTCGACAATAGAAAGGTCTTCTGCCTTCTCTAATTTATAGAAACAAATTGGACTATTACGATGCAGCATACCTTTCCAAGGCAATTCGACGATACACGACCCTCTCCAAAGAACGTATGATGATTGTTTCGACAGTTGTCAGAGAATACATGTCTGTATAAAAGTAAATCCAAATCGATCGCGAGTTTTGGAAGAACAAATGGAGAGAATGCGTGTTACGTTTGAACGAAACCCAAAATGACCACAAATCAAGTTAGACGTAAACTTCAGATCTCTCAACTCTGTATCTGACGCATGCTAAGAAAACATCTACATTTGACATCATACAGACTGCTGCTCATTCAAAACATTTATCAATGAGGGCAAGAAAAAGCGAATAGAATTTAGATTTTCAGCATTAGATGTGATGGAAGGCAAGCTTTTATTTTACGTTTAATTTTGAATAATGAAACAGCCTTCCATTTTAATAGTACAGTCGACTGTCACAACGTGCGCAATCGAAGAACACAAGACACACGCAAGAGAATTGAACACGAAAGAGATTCGAGGTGCAGTATGTATGAAGATATAGCTTCTTCGAGGGAAGCACCGTAATAGGCTAGTCTTATTTCAATACTCTGCCAAAATTTCCTTTTAGAGCAACAGATTCAGATCAATTCTTTTTCAGATGGAATATACTCCCCTCCTCTCTCCCGCCATCATTGACATCTAATGGTTCGAACTACTTTAAATGAAAACTGCACTTGTCCAAGATCTCTATGTATGTGATTTTTTTGTTATATAAAAAATCAAGTTTATGTCTCCTCATTAATCAATAACATAAATGACCTTTAACATCGAATAACAGCAGTCAACCCAATGGTTCGTGATATAATACGGGTTTGAAAGATATTCTCGCAGGTGGTGGCCATCTTGAAAGCTTGTAAGACGTGAAATAAAATTTTATTATGAATAGAACATTTGCGACTTTCTTGCATTTTTGTATTGCTTTTCCTTAATAAAATATTGTGCTGTAAAAGCCATTTATTCTTTTAAAATGAACTGATTTTGCGTTTACAAAATTCTTGTGTGCATAATTCCTTCTATTTTTATAAACTACTTCTTATTTCTGTAATGAGTGAGAGCTCTACATCTACTATTGCCTCTGACCATCTAAAACAACAATCCAAAAATATTTACAATTTACACTGAGTAAGCTTAATTAATACTCAATTTTCAATCCGTTTAGCAGTACTGATTTTATACTGGTGCTGGACAGCGTTACTTTTGTGTTATTTAGGGAAATAAAAACAGCTCATTGCATTTAGTCCTAACCCTTCATTAGCGACGTTAATAATTACCTGTGCGCTCTAAGCTTTACAATAAGCAACTATTAACGACACTTAATACTCGTGAAAGGTATTTTACGTGATACTCTTCCACTATAACTAGCTTTTCTTGAAATTCTCTTTATATTTTCTTAATCTACTTTCTTTCAAGTATCAAATTCTATCTTCAATGCGCCTATTTCTCGGTATAATTTCAACAGTTCAGGATATTTGGAATATTTTTTTTCAATCTGCAATGCAGAACACAATTTTTCGATAAATTTGGCTATTCAGGCTAAGGATTTATTTTTCTTTGTATGCGTATTACCAGACATAACTTTAATTTTACAACTCATCTTTGTATAAGCATCGGATGCTTATTTTTCACAAACGCGTGATACTATACAGCGAATTTACCAAATTCGTTGTAAAATTAATGGCCTAAAATAGAGAAGTATCTTACGAAACTAAATGTACGAACACTTTTGCGTTATTCGCAAATTCTTTTGTAGTTGCAAATAACAACAGCTTTCCTATTGTTATTAAGGGTTTTTAGAGTTTTTAAGGTTGTTAAATGGAAGTAAATATGCTTTACTATAGCTGGATGTACACTTTTAATGGTAATTCAACATTCACGGTACAAACACTTTTGCCACTGACTGTATTGTTTTTTTTATTTGGATATCCAAAATTTGTTTTTAAAATCCTAAGTAAGTTATGTAAACAATCTATATTATAGAAGAATGTCAGATGTTCAAAGAATTAACAAAAATGTTTGATCAGCGTTCGATTTCAGCATGATTTATACATACGAGTATGTGTCAACATAACTTACAAAGTGATTTAAGTAGAAACATGATATACTTGAAGTTATTCTTCTAATAATTCTAATTTTCTTTTCAGTGCTTTTAAAATATGACTGTACGCTATATCATTTCTATTACAAGAGAGCATCGTAGTTGAAGATTCTTGGGTGTCGAAATTGTAAATAAATTAAATTAATCAGAGTATTCTCAAGCTAACACTAATTAAAAGCCAATGTTACGTTCATTAGTATTAATAATTCGGTCAATTTATTTGTTTATATATTAAGTACTACAGTCGAAAGGTCAGAAAAAAAATTGTAATTGATTTGCTTAACATATTAAGTCAATATGGTGTTAATTTATGAATCCTTGCGGTGAATACTTCAATTTAGTTATATTAAGAGATTTAATCACTAAATATATTTATTGTTCATCATTCAACAATTTCTGCAAACTATTTGGACTCTTGCGTAACTAGTCAATTAATCAAAATATATAATACATTTTATAGTATCGTACTATTACTACACATAATGACACTTAAGCAAATATTCAATTGCTTTCACAGCACTACATCTATTTGGGCATGGAATATGTCTTCCATCTGCTATAATGTACTGACTGATTGTAGATTTGTTGTACGTGGATTGTCTTTTAAGTTCTGCATATAAAACTGAAAGATTTCATTGTTTTTCGAAGTATTCTCCACGAAGATTAATGCAGTTTTGCATGCTCCTGAACCAACCTTGAAAACAGTTGTTCTCGTTTGTTGGTACAGTCAAAATTGCGTTTTTGAAGGTATCGACTACTCCTTTTGACGACTAGAACCTTTGACCACGCAGCCCGTTCTTGATTTTCGGAAAGGTAAAGAAATCGTTGGGACTTACGTCCGGACTGTAAGGAGGATCGTCCAACAATTCGACGTTTTGTTGCGTTAAAAATTCAATCGTCTTGCGTGCTGTGTGCGAACTTTCGTCGGCTTTTCTTGGAACACCCAAACAAACGACTGATGTTTATTTTCTGACTAGTATTAGTAAATCCAATATTCATCACCATTGACAATATTGTACACGTTTTTAGGGTTTCCGGCATTGAAGCAATCTAGAGTTTTTTGACACTAATTCACCCGAGCTGCTTCCTGTTCTTCGGTCAACAAACGTGGTATCCAACGCGAAACTAATTTTTTACACACATTTATGCAAAATTTTTTGAATAGAGGTCTTTGAAATCTCCAATAATGCTTCAATCTGGTGGTATGTCACATGTCGATCTTCGTTGATGATCTTGCGCACAGCATCGACATTTTCCTGTTTTTCCGGTTTTAGTGAACCTGCTCTTGGATCGTCGCTAAGACTAATCCGTCCACATTTGAATTCTCCCTACCAACGAGAAATTGTTGACTGATATGGTGCTTCATTGCCGAAAACAGAAACCAACTGGGCGAGGCATTCTTGTTGAGATAATTGTCTTTGAAAATTATAATAAATTATTTCGCGAAAATGTTCTCGGTTTTAACAGTTCGTTGTAGCTACAATACTACACGTTTTACACTGAAACTTTGGATTTAGCTTAACTAAAGATGGTGGTTAATTTTTAGTACTGACAATTAATTAGTGGCGCCCATCTCACTATGCAAAACTTAAAGGACATCCCTCGTATTCTTAAGCAACCAACAACATCTAGTTTGTTTTTCTATTCTTAATAATCCCAGTTAACGGATTATTTGTGCATTGCATGTTGCATACTTACTGATTTAAATATATTTTCTTTTCAATGTACAAACAACTATTCTCATTCCTTTCATGTGAGCTAATGCAGAAGTTGCTTTAATATTTTTATTCCAGCTTGTAAAAGACATTTAAGTCACATAAAATAATAACAAAAAATTAAATAATTGAAAATGGATTATGAAAATACATTTCGCGATATATGTCGCTACTAAAAGTAAAGTATTTGGACAATTATTAAATATACAAAAATGTTTTGAAGGTGCATGCATAGGTGTGTCAATTTTCATTGTTTCTATTCAGTTTAGATTTTTGAGGTGCTATTTATGTACAGAAGATGAGTATGTATGCTTTTTACACTTTTGCAACACAAGATGAATTTATAAACCGGAAGTTGTGAACCAATATTTGATTTTAGTATGTGTTATATGTACGACAAGATATGATTTCGATGAATGTTTATATTTAATACATCTTTAAATACACCAATAAAATGCTTACTATGTATACACCATTAATTTATATGTTTCTATCCGCGGATAGTTTAAACGAGTAACTGACAAAAAATTGTTGATATTAAAATAAGCGCTTCATTTGTATATTTAATCAATAACGGATTACAACCCAGTTATTATCAACATTAAATATTTGAAATCTATAACTTCCGAACCGCCCTGAATATAGACTTCAAATACTTGCCTTTGTTTTTCTAATAAAATGTATTTATTTTTTCTATGCAATTTTTCACCTAAAAACCTAAATGGCATGAAATATATGAATCAATAATAAGCCAATTTTTATATGTAATATTAAGTTTTATAAACTGAATAACATAATTAGGAAGAGTCTTTACACTGAGTATGGAAGCTACTCCTACATCTTTCAAATTCAACGAAGTAAGAACACAAGAATAATTTTTATGTCGCTTTCCATTAATATATTATTTGCATATAATTTTTGCATATTGTGTACATTTTAGACAACTTACGTCTGTCCTGTACAAAATATTAAAGTTATAAAAGCATTGCAACAAAATTGTATACGTTATTAGAAGAATAACTTCAAGTATTTGATGTTTCGACCTAAATCACTTAAAGTAAAGTTATGTTGTTACATATAGTGTGTATGAGTGGTATAAACAATTTAAAGACGATCATACGGACATAAATGACGACGAACATCCTGCTGCAAAAAATATGTGGTTACGGAATGTAACATGTAACTTGTGCGTGAATTTATCAGAAATGAGCCGAAATCCTCATTGCCATACGTGGGAATGGATTTAAATATTTCCAAAGATTCAATTTATCGCACAGCATTTGGAACTCAGAAAGATTTTTGCAAGGTTTGTACCACGCGAGCTAACTGATGATCAAAAATTGCTCCGAATTCAACATTGAACAGACTTGATTAAAGAGACGACAACTTCAGGTATTCTTTTGTAACTGACGATGCGACGTAGTATTTTCAAGCGTCAAAACTCTGAATGGAGGCATCCAAGTGTAGAGAAGCCGAAAAAAAGCCGTTCGGAGAAGTCGAAAGTGAAGACAATATTGAATTATTTTTATGATTCGAAAGGCATAGTGCACAAAGAATTTGTACCAACTAGGCAAACAGTCAATGCTGTATATTATCTTGATGTTATGAAGCGTCTTTTAGCGCGTATTCATCGTGTGCACCTCCAATATCGTGAAAATGGTAGCTGGTGTTTGTTACATGATAATGCACCATCTCATCGTTCGACGTTTATTACTGATTTTCTAACTACAAAGGGCATTTTAACCATTAACCATTCACCGTATTCATCAGATTTGGCCCGCTGTGATTTCTGTCTATTCTCCAAACTACATTTGCCTATGAAAGCACAGTGTCATACCGACGTCGAAGCCATTAAAAAGGCGTCGAAAGCGATCTTGGAGGACATCTCTAAAAACGAACTTAAAAATTCATTCGACATGTTAATTGTCCATGCAAAACGTTGTATTGAAGGGACTACTTTGATTAAAATAAATGAATTTTACCCAAATAGTAAGCCTTTGTTTTTATTTTAAAAAAGTTCGGTTTTCTCTGCGACAGAACATATGTGTAGTATGTATGTAGAACATATACATAAGTACGTGCGACTTTCCTTCAAATTCTCTTTACATTTTCTTAAGCTTCTTTTTCTTAATCTTCCATTCCAGTATCAAATTTCATCTCTCCCGGCTATCTCCAATACACTTATCCACGAATTTTAACTCATTGCATTTGTCACAGTTCTCTGATTGCGGTCATTTTGAATCTTTAGACACCTATTTCTCTATATAATTACGAATTACAATTTTTACGAGGGCTGATGAATAATCAACTTGGCAATCCTTCAAAGTACAACTTTTTATATTTTCTACTCAAATAACAAGAATCCTTACCATAAAAAGCAATTCCAATTTTGACATTTATTTTTGAAGGAATGCCAAGGTGAAAATTAATTTTCTTCTAAGTGCCACCCTCTTTCATCAGGCCCACGAATTACTGACCCGCCTCGTATTTATTTATGTCAGTATTATATTTTAACAAATTTCTATCTTAAGCATTCGAAGTAGAAATGTAAATATTACGAATAACGTGTTCTCATAAATATCATATGCAAATTAATGCAAAAGAGATTCGTAGAAAATATTAGAATAAAGTTTCAAAGAACGTGTCCGATTAAGTTTAGCAAAAAAATTGGGTCATGGAAATTTGTAAATTTTAAAATGTAAGTCAACAATCATAGATTACGAAAATTGTGTAATCACTATAATATTGCAAAGAACTGTTTAGAGTTTAAAAACAAAACCTTGTCATGTAAAATTCCCATATCTTATCAGCTTTATTGTAATTTTTTAGAATTACTCATTTTAAAATATTTACAGAAATGTTAATAATATAATAAATTACGTCTCCATATACGAGGAGGAGTCAAAAAGTTCCCGGAATTTTGTTTTAACTCTTTATTACCACAACATAGGTACACAGTCACTTAATCGCCTTCAAAGTAGGCGCCGTCTGAACACACACACTTGCTCCACCGCTCCTGCCATTGTTGGAAACAACGATGAAAGTCCTGTTGTGGTATCGTCCGAAGTTCAGCCGTCGCGTTGGTTTTGATGTCTTCTACGGTGTCAAAACGGTTACCTTTGAGGCCCTTTTTGAGCTTGGGGAAGAGCCAGAAATCCAATGGCGCTAAATCCGGTGAGTAGGGAGGCTGCTGGAGGACTGGAATGTTTTTTTCTGCAAGTCATGTTTGCACAACAATCGACGTGTGGGAGGGAGCATTGTCGTGATGGAGTGACCATCCTTCTTGCCATTTGCCTGGACGTTTTCTTCGAACTGCTTCCCTCACTCTTTTCAAAACTTGCACGTAAAAAGGACCGTTAACCGTTTGTCCAGCTGGTTCAAATTCATGATGCACCACACCTTCGTTGTCGAAAAACGCAATGAGCATCACTTTTGTTTTCGATTTGACATGACGTGATTTCTTTGGTCGAGGAGAGGACGATGTGTGCCATTCTGATGACTGCATCTTCGTTTCCGGGTCGTACGCGTACACCCAAGTCTCGTCACCAGTAATGATTGTCTGCAAGAACATCGGGTCCTCTGTGCTTTTTTCAAAACATTCGGCCGCCGTCAACTTCCGAGTTTCCATCTGATCCGGATTCAGCAAGCGCGGGACAAACTTTGCACTGACACGTTTCATCTTCAAATCATCTGACAGGATTGCGTGTATGGATCCATGAGAGATCCCCGCTTCTTGTGCCAACTCGTCGATGGTCATTCTGCGGTCTGCTCTGATTAATTGTTTCACTCGCTCGACCATTCCTTCGTTCCTGGAGGTTGAAGGTCTCCCACTGCGACTCTCGTCTTCCAGCGATTCCTGTCCACCCTTAAATCTTGAAAACCACTCGTAAACGGCTGTTTTCTTTAAAGAATCGTCACCGTAAACTGTTTGTAAGGCTAACAGAGTCTCTGAAGCACATTTTCCCAATCTGCACATGAACTTGATGTTCGCCCGTTGCTCGAACTGCGACATCGCGCCAACTGATCACCACACACTCCTACCTTCCGCTAAACTGCAGTCACACTGCGTGTTCAGACTTGCTCAGACCTATCAGCGTCATAACTATGCACCATAAAGAATGTACTGTACAAAATTTATTGTGATTGCATCACAACTGCCAACACTACGACACAATTCCGGGAACATTTTGACTTCTCGTCGTATTTTAAAAGATATGTCATTTTTAATATAGTATTTAATGACCTCATCTTGGATAAATCTATTTTTTTTAATTCAACAAAGAACTTGTCAAGTCGACACTATATAATTAAGTTTAATAATTTGCTTATTTAATAATAGGTATTTAATATTTAATTAACGTAAAGCAATATAATAATAATAATAATAATAATAAATTTTATTTCCAAAACAATGTGCACACAGGGCATACCATTACATATAAGAAAATAGCAATTAATACATACTACGTACGCTCATGCTAGAAACACGTCTCTACAAGAAAAAAAGATGCTATAAATTTGAACATATAAAGTCATTTATACAAAACAATTTATCGAAAGCAGGTACCGCTTAAGGTTGCTTTTATAAATAGAGAAGTAATATTTCTAATGCAAAGTGGTAATTTATTGTATAATTTACATCCCATAAAATATGTTCCTTTTTGGAATATAGATTTTGAGTGTGAGGCAGGTAATAAATAATTATCAGTTCGTGTATCGTATTTATGATTTACATTGCCACTCGAAAAAGCGTTTCTGTTCCTATAAACGAAACATAGGAGATCTAATATATAAATATCATAAATAGTTAATATCGAATTACTTCGAAAATGTTCTCTGCAAGAATCCCTATAGCCCAACCTAAAGATAATTCTCAGGGCCCGTTTTTTGCATAAGGAACATCCTCCTACCTCCGGCGACACTCCCCAGTGTATCACACCATATCTCATGCAAGAAACAAAATTGGCATGAGAGAAAATAAGCAGGGTACTCAAATTACAGGATCTACATACATATACAGGATCTAATAGATAAGAAGTGACATAAAAGAGATACTATAACCTAATAATTATTAATAACAAGAAAAATTAATATTTTATTTTGCCCGTACACCATAACATATCTCATTTTTTCCCATCTAACATTCCAGCTTCACTAGATTAATAAATATATCAAAATCTTATATATGTATACAGTCTAAACCTTAAACTATGGTAGCGTATTCTTTCCTACAATGTGGTAAAAGTGAGAGATTTTAGCTCTACTTTCATCACTTAACATTAATGAACGTTACGTATATCATACCACCGCTTGTTTTTGAGACACTAGTGATGTCGTTAGTCACTCTCATGCAGGTTATCCATTGTCTACACATGAGTTAAACACTATCGTAGCTATACGTGCAAGAACTACTCGAAATCCACTGTAAAGCAAATAAATTCATCCTGTAAAATGAACATTGCACCCAGAACAATCATTTTTGGACAAGATTTAGTTATGAAAATTTACAGAAAGAACAAACGTTACCTAACTTGGTGGTGTTTGCTCGTTCTGAAATACATAAAAAAAGAGAAAAACGACGTTAAATTGTGCAAAAGAGAATATCTCAAAATCTTATTCTCATGAGAAAAATCTTTACTTCAGAGAGAAAATTTACAGTACAACGTAATTACCATCCAGAACCAGTTTAACGGGTGTCTTTCTACGAAGGTATTTCTCCTGTTAATTTCTAAAATTTGGGGTAAAACATCGACTCGGGTGTACCAAGAAACTGTATTGGGAACTGTGGAGAAGCGTCTGATAGATTCCTTCTTTACGGGGAAGAAGTGTAGGATTTGGCGCCCGCTTAAGAAAGTGAAAACAATTGTCTTGAGTTTATTAAGGCTTCCGATTAGCCATCTAGTATCACTGACCTGAACTGTCTTAATTATTGATTATGTAATGTTCTCAAAGCTATGACATGTAGAACCGTCATTTACATTTTGAATTTGTGAAACGAAATATTTTGATGTTGCAGTAAAAATATTGTTAGATACACTCCTTAAATTTATAAGCAAATGGCTGTATTGTTCTCAACTTTGTGTGGACTCGAGAGGCACATACTTCGAATAAATTATACATCGTTGGAAAGCCTATCTTCTGTTTTCTAAAATATACACATTTGTTTATGTACGATGGGTTACATCATTTTATACGACATAAAAACTCCGATAGTTACGTCAATATATGTCTAGATTTTGTAATTCTGTGATTTATATGAAACTATAAACTAAATATTTTGAAAATGAAAAGCCTTGCTCATTATCATTTTTCATTTTGTTTCAATTTAAACAAAAACGTATTTTTTAAAACTGCTATTACTTAATACACAACTCTGGGTTGTAGTATTTTCGAAATACACATATTTATATAGGATAAAAAACACCATCGCTTGCTATTACAACCATTTTGTTAAATTACAGAACAAAAATATGTAATTTATATGTATCTACGAAAGTGGAATTAAAATTAATTAGTCCAACAATTAAGAACTGCCCAATTTTTATATTTCTACTCAATCCTCAAACATAAATTATCATTTAAATTAGCTTCTTTCCAGTTTCCGAAGTGAAGCAGTAGAGCATTGAATTATTTTCTGCTGAAGTTGGGTTCACTCTTGCAAACAATATCTTCAGTGTTGCTACTGCTTGATGTTTCAAGTTTGAAGCTGGGGGAATAAGTGCCAAGTACACAGTTTCGGTGATCAGTACATTTCGTTTAGTTAACGTTCTAAGACAGTTGTTCTATCCCCAAAATAAGTACCAAAGTTGACTTCTTCTAATAAAAATCTCTGCTTCTCTAAGAAAATTCTTAATTTGTAAATTAAGAATTAAGACTTTTTTGTTTAGTATGTATACTAAACAAAAAATATACGGGAACAAATCGGGTTATAGCTAGGAAACATATCTCACTTGAATCCCTGATTTTTCACATTTTTTTAATATTAAACTGAGGGTGGGTATTATCCTGATGAAAAATGAATTTTGTGTGTAATACCAAAATATTTAATTCAATCGATTCAATAATGATTGATCCTAGAAAACGATTAATCAATGATACATTGACTATTACTTTTTCAAAATCCAAGAATCTTCTTTCAATTCACTGCTAGAAAGGTAGCTTTATCTGCGAAATATAATAGTGAAACCAAGTTTCTCGAGTGGTAGTAATTATTGATCTATGTTAATGTGAACAACCACAGCACCTATCCCGGATAACCTTTTCGTGTCTATTCCTTGTATTATAAAACCTTGAATAAGTATTGCATCTAGGTTATCTTTATTTATTAGGTAAACAAAATGATGCCTGACAATGATGATACTGTTATTCAATTGAAATAAATTTTCTATAAAGTGGAGGCAACTATCTGTATTACACCTGAATCTGCATAACTAGTATGTTTACGACGATGATATTATGGTATTGTATGCACATATAAAGTTATAAATCATCACTAAAAAACACAACTCGTAAAATAATTTCGCAAGTCTCAATTCTAACAATACGACACAAAGAAAACGTTTGAATGTATTTTCGAATTCTTCAAGTAAACATGTTTTCCTATAATAAGCATCGGAACTAAAAATATTTTTAGGAACATGCATACGCGTATACGTCAAAGTAAAACCAATAACAAATCCTTAACATGAACAAGAGTGGGACTATGGCGAAGAATTGTAATATGACTATCCAAGAAAAGTCTTCACCTAAAAATATAATAAAAAAATAGTTTATAAACATAAGGAGTACATTCAAAAAATAAAAGTGACCTATTAGTAAACAGAAATTAAATTGTTTCAAATTAAGTAAGATAAAAATTAACTCGGCCTCCTTGCACACCTTGAGTTAAACAGAACGACAATCCTACACTATTTCAAAACACAAGACTATCTTAGTACGATGTTTGCGGAATGTTGTTTCTTAGCTCTTCTACATTAGTTAACTACACATACATCAAAAATTTTAAGTACCTCTGAGAAAAATTTATTTGGATAAGTCAGGAAAATACGATGAATAATAAATTAGATCATTCATACCAATCTACCAACTAGAAATAATTTTATCTAAATATTATTCAAAATCAAAAGAACTTCTCTTAATCTCTTTTTATCCTATTTGACAGAAGTATAATAAGTAACTGTTCAGTATCCAGTGCTTTGCCAATGAAGTTAAGTATTCCACAGGATTCTATTCTTGGCCCTACCTTGTTTATAATATTTATTATTGATGCAGATCCTTTTATAAATGAAAGTTATGTAACCACAATATGTATGCCCATAATACTTTTTTTATTTCTGACGAAAAGTGTTATAGATACGCAAGATATTATAGTAACCACAATGACACAGATTGAACTCTGCTGGACTAAAAAAATTAATTATCAATAAATGATGACAAAATAACTATTATATCCTTTAAAACGATCCAGTCAAAGAAAAAATTACAATCGTCCGCATAAGTGAGAAATCACAAACAAATCATCGATATAAATGTTGAATAACGGAGGATTCAGGTTACAAGAAAGAACGACTATCTAGACTGAAAGCCGTTATAATATATCAAGTTAAAACTTTGCGTTGTGTAAGATGACATCTTCTTGATGAGACTTGTAGAAAGGCGTAACTCATCCAACTTAGCCAATGATAAACAGAAATCGATTGAATCAAAGGCTTTGGTAAAGTCTCTGTTGATGACAATTTGTTAACAATTATCCAACACTTCAAAAATAAATTGTGCAATTTCAGTGAAATTGGTAGTAGAAGATCTATCAGCTATAAATCCACGATATTGCTTAGCAAGTGAAGATTTAAAACCTGACGAATGTTGATATATTAGTTGTTCTTGAAGTTTTGCAAAATTGCAAACGATTCTTGTAGATCTGCGTTAATAATATCTGATCGATGAGTGACTTTCCAACAATTTGGGACACACGTAGTCTTTAACTGAAGATTTCAGATGTAATTAAGGAACGGGCCGCAATGAAATCAAAGTTCGCAGAACTGGGCAACGAGAAGTCTTCAGAAGCGATAGGGTAAAATGTTTCTTTAAATAAAGGCATAAATTTACAAATACTGAAGTGTAACTGCATTGCAATGGAAATTTTTAGGGCTTGGAAAATCAAAAGAAAATATGCTAATATATCTTTAAAAATTCATTCATTCCATGGCCATGACTCGCCTTTTAAAATATTTTTGCTTATTATAAAAATATAATGTTCTAAATTTCCAAGGGCAACTTAATGTGGTGTATACAAACATATCAATAGTTTTTGAACCAATAAATCGTCAAATATTGATACATAAATACATAATAAATAATGAATACATAAACAGACCATTGTATGTAATATACAATGGGTTCTCGTCACGCGTTTTTTATGCATATTCAGGTATTCCCCAGGAATCCAATCTGAGTTCGATCTTATTACTACCATTTTTTAAAGATCTTCTAACTCGCTCAATTGTTATCGTTGTGCCATTACAGTTATATAATCAATAAACACACTGTCGACTTCAAGACAAAATTAGTAAAAGCGAGATATGGTGTGGAGCTAAAAGACACGAGATGAACGTAATTAAGTGTAACGTTATCAATTTCACCAGAAAATTACACCCGATCTCATACATTTACACATATAGTATAACCGTGTTAAATCGTTAAAGAAACCGGACGTACATTTCAATATCAAATTCGCCTTTGTTGAGCATATTAAGTCGGTTACGACGCCAGCTTAGGATATTGTGTTTCATTATCTGTAATTCAAAAATCTTTTACCAACATTACTACACTAAAAACATTATATTAGTCTTAAATTATATGGAGATTAGATTATGCCATTTTAATTTGGCATCAATATTGTGAAGTCTATCAAATAAATTTGGAGAAAAGTCAACGTCAATTTCGGAAGTGTTTATCTGATTATAATATACATTTGTCCTGTTTTTGGAATATATAATTATGTTTAACAATAAATAAATGAATAAATACACCAAATCAATTAGACTGTATATAGAAAAATTACGTTCATTATACTTTTTCAGTAACGGCAGTTTCGGCTAAATTGATAATTATCAAACTGTATGTATTTCAAAAGCGACTTAACATTATGTACAACTCAGAATAATTAACTAAGAATTATATTTAGCAGCTTTAAAAAACAAACATTATTACATGTTAACAAACTGAACTACGGGGAAAACCTATATAATGAATATGTATATGAAATTAGATAATTGCAATAGATTTGTCAGGCAATGAAGGAAATTACATGCATTTACGGTGCAGAAATTAAAAAGAAAAGAAGATTACTACATATACTATAAAATATCACACGACTTTCGATATTAATTATGTATGCATATCTGTATACTAGGTGTACCGGAAAGTTATTACAGGTTTTTTCGTTAAAAAAACTACATAACATTCAAGAAGCTGGAAAAAGTATTGGCCATTTTATTTTACCTATTCGGCCTATCTTTCAGACAATTATGGTTGCTATCCCAAAAAAACTGTTTGTCCTTCGAGTAAAACCATTCATTGAGCCATTTTCTAACTTCTTCGAAATTGGCGAATTGCCGCTCTGCAAGCGCGTGTCCCATTGATGCAAAAAGGTAATGCTCAGACAGGGCAAGATTTGAAGAGCACGGCGGGTGCGATATTATGTCCCATCCAAGTGCTTTCAACACTTCGTTGACCGGTTATACTGTATGATACGGCACGTTATCGTGCTGTAAAATCCCTTTATCGTGTCTTCGGGCCCATTCTGGACATTTTTCTATCAATTCAGGGTTCAAATCGATAATTCGTTGTCGGTATCGACTAGCATTAACACACCACGCCACTCTGGTTCCAACAAACACAGAGCAGTGTTTTGCGACAAAAACAATTTGGTCTTCGAGTCGGTAGGCCGGCTTCGCCAAGTGATGATCATGATTTTTTGGGCTTAGGGTTTCCGAAATAAATCCATTTCTCATCTCCTGCCACTATTCGATGCAGAAATTACTTCCTATCATACCTCTGAAGCAGCATTTCACAGATGATTGTTCGATTTTCCATTTGCCAGCTATTCAACTGATGTGGCAGCCATCTTTTGGGTTTTTTCCAGTGCTCGTAATCGGTCGCTAATCGTTTCTTGGGGCTCATTTAACGCTTTCGCTAATTTTTTAAGTTTGGGTTGGGTCTTCATCTAATAAACAATAACTAACGGTTTCGCATGTTCAAACTTTTTCGGTCTACCAGAACGTTCTTTGTCTTGCACATCGAAATCACCACTTTTGAATTATCAAAATTACGCCTCACATGTTTTTATGGTTGGAGCATTTCACCGTAAGTTTCTACCAGTAAACGACGACTTCCAGCGACTTTTTTTTTGATTAAAGTAAGTGCATTCAGCGATTTTTACAATGAGTGAAATTATTCAACAAAGAAGTTCCATTAAATTTTGTGTACGGAATCAAATTTCTGGTGCCGAAACGTTCAGAATGTTGCAAAAGGCCTTCGGTAATAATTGTTTGTCGCGAGCAAGTGTTTTTGGTTAGTATAAATTATTCAAAGAGGGTCGAGAACGCGTTGATGACGAATCACGTCCAGGACGGCCATCAACATCAACTGATGATCAACACGTCAATAGAATCAAGGAATTGGTGCTTGAGAATCGACGATTAACAGTCAAAGACCTTACTGGCATCGTTGGAATATCGAAAGGATCAGTGAAAACCATTTTGAAAGATCATTTGGGCCTAAGAAAAGTGAAAGCACGATTTGTTCCAAAATCACTCAATTTTTTCGAAAAACAGCGTCGCGTTGACGTCTGTGAAACAATGCTTTCCGACTATCAAGACAAAATGAAAGGCATCATAACTGGAGATGAGACTTGGATCTACGCTTATGACCCGGAAACAGACGATCAATCGGCCGAATATCGTATCAAACGTGAGCCCAAAAAACCACGCCAAAGCAAGTCAAAAATCAAGGCTATGTTGACAGTTTTCTTCGATTATCGAGGTGTGGTGCACTCCGAATTCCTTCCGACCGGCTAAACTGTCAACAAAGAATACTATTTGAGTGTTATGCGTCGTTTGCGCAAAGCTATTGGTAAAAAGAGGCCAGAATTATGGGCCGACAACTCTTGGTTTTTGCACCACGATAATGCACCGTCACATACTGCATTAATTCTTCGTGAGTTTTTCGCCAAATTTTCAACCAATATCGTGCCGCAACCACCGTATTCGCCTGATTTAGCTCCGTGTGACTTCTGGCTATTCAGCAAACTCAAACGACCGCTCCGGTGAAACCGTTTTGAGTCAATTGAAGACATTAAACGTGAATCGCTACGCGCATCGAAGGCTATTCCTGAAATTGACTTTAACAACTGTTTCGAGAAATGGAAGAAAAGTTAGCACAAGTGTATTGGGGTCAGGGGGGTTACTTTGAGGGGGACGAAATAGATTTGGAAGAATAATTAAGAATTTAAAAATTATGAACAAAGTCTTACTATTTTTTGCCCACAGTAGTATGTAAATAAATTTAGAATTTTATTTTAATTAGAAAGAAATTTAAAATTACTTAACTTATTTCACTTTTAAAGTGTTCGTTTTTATTACATTTTAAAAATAACATTATTTCAATTAAAGTATGAAATATGAAATACATGTTTTTTCTTTATAAGATATTATATTTATTTTGCTATTTATAGTAAACACATATTTCGTCGAGTTCCTCAACTTTTGTCCGCTACCGTATACACTCCGCGCAACATGAATAGGACCACCCGTCTCGTTGCAAGCTTTCGGTGGTTTGAAAAACAATTCATTTACTAAAAATACAATGCAAGTTTGTAATGGTATGATATGGCAAATAATACGCATTATTGCGCAATAGTGCCTAACGTTATGCATTGGGTGACGTAAGTACCACATACATATAAGATGCACCGCGCCGGTTGGATACGACCAGTATTTAATAGTAAGCTACCGGATGAGTGTCGAGTTACAACGTGTATCCGGATAAACAAACATCTGTAATTAAGGGTATTGTGCAACGATGGGACGACAGAAGTGCTTAAGTATGGAAGAAATTGGAAAAATTAAAGCGTTCCATCAAGAAGGGTATTCCTCAAGGGCTACTGCAAAGAAAATAAGTCGATCACACCAGGTTGTGAACAATTTTATTAGGGATCCCGAGAATTATGGAAAACGTTTTAAAGGGCGAACAACATCCGTTACAACTAAGAGAGAACGTCGAGCCATATTACGCGAAGCATCGAATTCGGCATTAACGGCAAGACAAATCACGAATAACGTTGGAACGAATGCATCGGTAAGAACGGTACAGAAGTTACTGAAGACCTGTCCGCATTTAAAACGTTTGAAAATTAAACGACGGCCTCCTTTAAGGGAATTTCAGTGCACTGCACGTCTTCAGCTTGCTCAAGCAAAAATGGGGTGGACAAGAGAATGGCAAACTGTTATTTTCAGTGACGAGAAGAAGTTAAATTTAGATGGCCCGGATGGGTTTTCTTATTATTTCCACGATTTACGTAAAGATGAAGTGATTCAGTCACGAAGGCGAGCCGATGTTGGTTCAGTCATGGTATGGGGAGCTGTTTCCTATAACGGACCTGTTGATTTAGTAATAGTGAAGGGCAGACAGAATTCGGAAAAGTACGTCCAGCTGCTGCAACAGGTGAAAGACAAATTTTCCAACGTTATGGCAGGTGGGCCATTTATTTTCCAACAGGATAATGCCAGTATTCACACCGCGCGCATTGTTCGACGCTGGTTTCAAGAACAAGGCGTGGAGGTTCTCGATTGGCCATCGCTCTCCCCCGACCTGAACATCATAGAAAATGTTTGGGGATGGTTGTCGCGTAAATTGTACTCCGATGCTACCCAATTCAGTTGCGCTGACGAACTAGAGCAGGCGCTGAAACGAAGTTGGGCGGAACTTCCCGTTGACTACTTGAGAACCCTGTATAATTCCATTCCATCCCGACTATTTGAGGTTATAAGAAATAATGGCAAAAGTACTCATTATTGAACAATAAAGTATTTTGTTATTGCAAACGAATCTTTTATTTTGTAGATTGGTCGTATTCAAGTGGCGTTTAATTACTCTACTTATTGTCATTAGTAACGTACATTTGCACTGACTTTTACAAAAATTATATTTGGTACCTACATACATCTTTTTATCAACCCTCTTATTTTCGAAAATAACAATTCCAGCGCGCTACTGTGTTTATACCAACTACAAATGTCATATATACAGTTGGTCCTATTCATGTTGCGCGGAGTGTATAGCCGCGCATGTTGATAATATGCATAATAATGTAGTAAACGACGAGAACGTGGAAAAAATTCTGTTTAATGCTGATTTGTTGTTTAATATCTTAGATAACACCTGTAGATGTTTCATACCTGCTACTAACAGGTGGATACCGGGTAAATCTGAAGCGAACCAATTCTATCCGATATAGTAATAAGTATAAACGTATATATCATTCTTACATAAATGTTGGAAATAACACTTCTAAATGGTTAACAGAAAGACCAGTTTATAACACTATGCTAATTATTCTATATTATTGTCCAAACACATTTAAACACACGATCAATTCAACTTTTATAAATATGTTAGTAGTAGAAATTATAATCTCTAATACATACACGTTAAACAAGTCGCACATTATTGTTTACATAAATCACTACACTCTGGCTCTATATACATTGTATTTGGTGATGGTAAATATCGATACAAATGTTACTAAATTAAAGAGAAAATAAACACAAACAATTTATATAAAGTGTTTAACCATTTTATTTATGCGGATACAACTTTTGTTAATATTTACATTTTTAGTACACTTCTATACTGTATGTGAAAAAGAGGGAGACAAATTTCTGAACAGGCCCAAATGACAGTTAATTATCATTGGTTTAAGAGCAAGGCAAAATCACATAGTCTATAATGACGTACAGTTTGAACTTTTTTAAACTAACAAATAAAATTACATATGTTTTCTAAATAAATATACTATCAACACACATAAAAACAAAAAATTTAATGTGTGGCTTGTGTAACAATATTACTGATTTATTTACATTTCTATTCGAATTTTCACGAATTTTATAGGTTGTAATTTGGGCTTGGGGTCTGTTCAGAAATTCTCTTTTTGACACAATCTATTATCGACGATATAAAATATAAATTTAAACTGGTGACAATTAAAATTAAACTAAACACAGAACTATAACGAAAAGCAAACAAATGTAAAGTAAAAACAATAAATACTGACGAACATAATTTAATTTTTCTGACATAATAATTCTCGAAAAGAATCTTTCGTTTAATTCAAAGAAAACAATTCAATAATTTTTCAGATGCATTAATTGTGGTGCTGGGAGAAAATTAATCGTTCTTTAAATTTCGTAAAATCTAATACATTTTCGGTTTTTAAACAAGGTCATCAATAATAGCAGCTCGAAAAGAGCAATTTTATTAATAATAATAACCCTTCTTTTCCAATAGTATTGTATATCAACTACAGGACAAAATTAAGAAATTAAGTACTCAACATGGGATTTAATACTTCATCAAAAAATAGTTCTATATAATCGATAATAAAAGCCAGTAATGTAGCACATGCAAATATTCTTACGAATTGTTTCTACTTTTATAAAAAAGGAAATTAATACATAGAAGTCTCCTAACATGTTTATGCATGCATTAAAGTAATCGTCGCTGAAATGTATAAAAGCACTCTATGACACGTTCCTCAGTATTCCAACGTCCACTCGCTGATTAATAGCGAAGATTTGCAATTCTGAACGTCGTCCGAAATAGAAATTTCATGATTTGTCAAAAATAGACGAGGTATGGATAATATAATGATACAACAAAGTGTTACTGGGGAGTAATTTCTAGACTTTTTTCTGAGGGGGAGGGATTGGAGGAGCTCGATAAAGGCAAGGGCAAGGCGAACCAACCTTAACAACAAGAAACAATCGATACCTGTCGCAACTGTCACGTAAAAATCGCGCTGTTAATGCAATCCAGATTTGAAGTAAGTTTGCTGCTGCCACTGGAAATTATTATCAACGCAAATAATGAGAAACCGTTGGCATATGTCCATTACATGCCTGAAGACCATTAATTTGCATTCTTCCTACTGCAGAGTCTGTATAATATTGACAAATGAGCACAGCACTCAATTGTGGTCACAATGAATAGAGATGATTCCATATTTAAACTGCAGCCAGATAATAGACATATTTCGATGTACGTAATAACCCACAGTTTTTCTGTGAAAAGCTTCAACATTAGGATGATGGCGTCATGATATGAATAAGTACTGAAGAACGCACCAACTTTTATTTCATAAAATACGAAGATCCCTCTACCCAAAGATATCTGGATGAAATTCTGTGACCCATTGTTCTTCCATGTGTCGCAGCAGTGGGAGAAAAATTCATTTTTATGGACGATAATGTTCTTCCCATCAAGCAAACATCGTGAACGGAAGGATTGATGAAGTAGATATAAAGAGAATGGAGTGGCCAGCCAATTTTTCAAATGATAATTTAATACAACACGCTTGGAATGTTGCAAGAAGACGTGTTACTGCACAAAATATGTCACCCAAGAACACATCAGCCGTTACGAATTGTTAGAGAAAAGTGAGATATGATTACCCATAAATGTGTAACATCGTAATCCGGTCCATACCATTAAGACAACAAGCTCTTTTAAATATTTGTGGAAAACATTCACATTATTGATCTCTATTTTATTGTAAGAATTAGTAGAACTTTTCAATTTTTTCCATTTATCATTTTTATGAAATACGCGTCAACTGTTTTAAGCAATGTATACCTAGTCCTGCCATAAATACTGATATAAAGGTTTTTAAGTACAAAAAGAAAACTGCAAGTTGGATTTAAATTATTTTTTGATAGTTTATTTTGGCAATAGTAAGCTACAAAATACAATGCAAATTACTCGAAATGGCCGCCATTTGCCTTAATACAACGCCGAAGTCTGCAGGGCCACTCATCAATCGCTGTACGGACGATATCCATGGGAACATTGTCGACTGCTTCTGTTAACGCTTGCTTCAATGATTCCAGGTTGCAATGGGGTCTTCTACAGACCATGCGCTCTAATATTGACCACAGTTTGTAGTCGGGCGGATTTAGGTCTGGGCTTGATGACAGCCAATAGTCAGTACTAATAAACTCAGGTACATGATTTTCAAGCCATTGCTGAGTTGTTTTGACCTTGTGAGCGGGCGCAGAGTCTTGTTGGAGTATCCATGGTTAGTTTTGGAACATGGTGTAGTTCAGGGTCTCCACTACATTGCTTAAAATGTCTCGTTGATAGTTTTTGGCCGCTGTTTTAACACCTTTCTCACAAAAAATGCAAGGAAGTGACACCGTCATAGGATACTCCCACCAAACCATCACTGAAGCAGGAAAATGACCTCGCTGAATCCTTGGCACCACTTCACTGGCTTCCTTGGAGGACCGTGCATACACCCTGTCATTCTGCTTGTTAAAAGTTTCTTCCACGGTAAAAATTTTTTCATCAGAAAACAGAATTTTTTTGCAACGCTCTTTTCCGTACAACGATATCAGGTGTCTGCATTTTTTCTTCCTATTCTTTTTTAATTCAACTTTAAGGCGCTATCCTGTTTGTCGTTTGAAAGCTCTAAGTCCTAGGTCTTGTTTAATGATACGGCTCATGGTTCTCGGAGCAATACCCATTTCACGAGCCATGATTTTCTGTTTGCGGACAGGATGTCGATTGATGCGGGACCTCACAGCATTGATGGCCTGTGGCGTACGAACTATGCGAGACCTGCCAGATCTTTGACGGTCGATTAAATTTCCAGTATCAATGAATAACTTAACAGTACGATACACAAGCACACGCGTAATATTTAACGGTTTCAATAAATCAAAAATACGGGCTCTTTCTATTCCACACTTATGAAGTGCAATAACCGCAATACGGCTCTCTTTATCCGACCATTCCATAATGACGACTCACGCTATAGTGAAATTGTTCGGCACTTTTGTAAAGCATATATCAAATGTCAGAACTGCCAACATAAAATTTTTGTGCTTTCAAGTTATCGTCTGCAAAAAGGTGCGTTTACACTTGTATCAATACTTATGGCAGGACTAGGTATATTGTCACTATTATTTGTTTATCAATAATATTAGAAAAGTCGAATAATTTTTTTTCGTGAAAGTTAAAATTTTACATTACGCCTAGACAACGTTAGATACAGGTTCGATTTCTGATCCGATGCAAAAAATTTTGTATTAATTTTCTATAATTAATGCAACGATGCAGTAACACAAAATGTTACTTTTCATTAATTTTCATAAACCTTTGCACAAAAATATGTTATTAATTATTTAAGACAAACATGTATGGTTATATTGATAGTTAGATGATGATCCGAAACAAGAACCTAATTTGTTTGAAAATTACTTTAAATTAATTTCAATTTCTTTACTAACAGAAGACACTGTATTAAATAATATATTTAGTTAAGAATTCTAATAAGCATAATCTATCTTGCATATTTCTATAATTTTATGGCTAACCATCTATCGATTCACTTTCATATTGCAACAAATACAAAACAAAATTTCGCTTTAGCAGCATGCCTAAATAAATACAAGTTAATTTCGGCAACGCCATTGACATAGATTGTAGAAATTGATATTCTAAAATTATATTTTTCATAAAATCATTACTTGTGTATGTTTCCAATATAATTTATGATTAGCATAGGCGAATGTAAACTAATTAATTTTTCTTTTTTACATTTTGCAGGGGAATCGCTTCTAATAATCGGAATATCTGCTGCTGTTTGCGTAACGACAACATTATCTCTCTCGGCCATCAGTACAAATGGCGAAGTTAAAGGAGGTACGTACGAATACGAAGATCGTAGATGAAAAAACATTAAGAACTGATCTGAGTAAGTGTTTTCCATCTCATCTTGATTTATTTGGATATTTTTAGTCAAATATAAATATTTAGATGGAAGTGTGAGCAGTAAGACAGACGACTTTTAAAATTCAGTCGTTTATCAAGAAGGTTTTATGTATGTTTCCTTTTAAGAAGGAAAGAAAATATACCAGAAGGCCATATTTAAGTGTATATTCCAAATTATCTACCGAAATTAGTAATTCACATAATATATTTTGAACAGCACGAATAGATGTGTAGAATAAAAGACAATTCTGAAAATGTTTATTCATATATTGCGAATCTCTATCACATACCATCATGAAGATGTTATTTAAAAAATTGAATAATTGATGACTTTTTCAAAAATTGCTTTTTTCTGTTAAAATGTATACCTTAAATAGTACTGTATTAAATGACGAAGAATATAAGCTACAAAGCTAAGTGTTTTTCTGCATCCGTAGTCCAAAGTCCTTCCATGACTTTTTTTGACTTTCTTAAATGTCTTTCTCTATTTTTGTATACGAGGGTGTTTCAACAATTTATTTGATTCGGAATCTTTATAGTTACAAGACATTGCGACACTAGTTTATTATTTGGTAGTAGTTTCAACACAAGTATTTCGAGTGAAAGTGAAAAATGAAAAAATTTGAATTCGAGGTATTTCTGGGAAGGGAAATAACCAAGGAAATTCATGAAAAGATTGCACTTACATTAAGTAATATATGCCCTTCCGATGAGACCGTCACTTCGGACCAACGAATTCAAGCAAGGCATGATAAGCATCGAAGATGTACCGCGTTCTGTGACTGAAAAATCTATCGTGAAACTAGGAAGTATTGACAAAGTCGTCGATATAATTTTGGCCGACAGGCGTGCATAATTTAACAGAGGCCGCAGCCTTTAACTGCTTCCGCATCTTATTAAGATTTCCATCAATTCTCGAAACTCAAAACTATCCCAGCTGGACAAAAATTTGAAGCCATCCAGGTAGTTAACGATATAAGAAACCAGAAAGAACTGGAACCCCAGGGAAACGTTGTAACAAGTGTGTTGAACTACGAAGGAATTATGTCGAAAAATGAAGTAAGATACAAAATTCAAATTGTTGTCTTTCACATAAAACCAAGTTAATTATCACACCTATGAGGGTGGTAGAATTATCAAAAATTTTTCATTGTTTAAATTTTATTTACACAATATTTTCTTGTTTTCGTATTTCTTATTTTACTCGGTTGTTGCACAAATGCGTTAACTTCTCTTACTTATTCTTTGTTTACCCTTTAGACCTCGAGTCTCCAGTCCTTCAGTCTTAGAAAAGGCCAAATTTGCTTAGATGCTAAGTCGAGTGAAACAGACCATAATAAATATACATAAAGTTTTTATCGCCGACAAAATTTTGAAAACAAGACTGCCGATTAATGGTAAAATTAAATATATGAAACGACAAACTTGCACTGTAACATATACTATATAATGACAATATTTCTTGGCGTATTGAAACCAAGTAGCTTTGTGTGCAGTATGCCGATCAACTATGATGAAACTCATCTGAAAAAAATCTTTCTCATTATCAAATCTTCGCGTAGAATAATGCCATAAAACCAATCCAAACGAGTTTGAGAAAATGCATCGACTGTTAGATACAATTTGTAAGATCAAGAAATCTTGGTTTATGTACCGAAGAAGATATCTCTTACCAGTCTAACTGAATTCTTGGTGAAATATATTAACACGATTTATAAAATTAGATATTTGGTTTTTTGTGTAACAAACTTTGCCTTAGCAAAATGGAACAATCGCTTAGATTCTTGTAATTCGCTTTTAACTAGCGTAATTACACAAGTTGTTAATTACACTGGCCGGCAATTGCGTTAATGTTGGGTTAAATTGGGTGTTCGATTAATCAAAATCATAAAAACGACTATTTCTTCCACCTAATCGGAACATGAAGAACATGAAGAGTCAAGAAAATATGTTATCGTGTAACTTGTGTTAGTAGAATACTCTTTAATAGTCAAGCGGAGCGTGAAATCCTAATAAGAAGTACTCCGAATAATCAAGGACTCAAATTCAGCCGTGACTTTGTTGTACTAGTTAATAAATGCACTATTTTATAATTGCACTAGTTCATAATGAACTCAAGAGTTGGCAACTGTTTTATGTTAGTTTTAATAATAGTTGTAAAACAGAGAAGTAAGTGCCTAACGTATTAAGCTTTAGTTATTGTTTCCCACAGTTCCCATAAATTAAATAATGTGTAACTGTTTATCACATATCTTATAAAATATCGTTAAAGAAGAATATAAAGAAACCTATTATCGTGAAAAAATCCAATTTATTTCTCCAGTCTAAACAGGAATTAGAAATGATTTTATAAATAAACGACACCCAAACACTAGCAAATTTAACTATGAACTTGACATTTACATCAAACTACTAGTTCTGAATAAAATATTCATACTTTCGTTTCCATTAGAATTTTTCATTTGTTTTCGACTAATTTCCATAAAAAAGTCAATAACATTCTCCGCAAATGACTTTATTGTTGTTTTGTTTTATGATATATTTACTGTAATTTCTGCTATTGTTATGATTAAATATTGTTATTGTTATTCATATACCTATTTCAGAATCTCAACTTAATTGAAGAAAAAATAGATTTTAATTACCATCAGCTTTAATATCAAATAACGTCCAAAATATATCTCAAGTCAAAATAAATTTCTAATATGGGGCAAACAAACTTCCCGTGTTCTGGTTTATAGCGATTTTTATATAATTTCTTATCTCGCGACGATTTTCTAACATGTCTAGTTCTTATAGAAAACTCTCAACATGTTTGAATTTCCTTATCTTATCGAGTGTTTGGTGACTGTCAAATCAATAGCTTCAGAAAATCACACAATTTATAATACTCTCAAGTACAGGCACATTGTGACCATTGACGTAATAAGCATAAGTATTGGCTATAAACAATAATTGGATTCAACCAGATAGAATTACTTTTTTAACTACTTACTATATACGAGGATCGTTTGAGTTTAATAATTTTTCTTTGTAAAACAACTTGTTTTTCGAACCAAAAAAAATCCAGTTGAAGAGGATGAGTTACATTCTCGAGAGAGTCGTTTAAGGCAGTCAATACAAGCGATTGAACACAAGACAATTTCAGCATACCTTAAGTCACGCCCGCGCTCATATTGCGACTTAAGATCTTTGTCTGTCAGCATTCGCTTAAACGAGGAAGGGATTTGCCCCGGACAACGATACGCTAGTGATTTACCACTAAATTATCAACTAAGATTAACATGTATACGTATACGTATAAAACATTCATACAGTGAACAAATTATAACAATAAAAAACAGTTATCTTATAATTGCTGCAGTACCGCATAAATTCCAAGAAATATAGATCTGTAATCAGACATTGTGTAATTATTTATATACTTAGTCGATACTTAGAACTCCTTTCAATATAAAATTATTATTTTCTTTATGCAAGCGTAAATGAAGGACTTTATAACGGTAATAAACCACACGAAAAATAAAAAACATTTGCTAGAGATCAAGGTACGAATAATCGCTGTTTTATTGTAATTAATTGCTTCGACGTGAAATGAATTAACGATGCTTGAAATAAGTATTTGAAAAGAAAATTTTATACATATATTTCATAAATTACCATCAGCACGTTAAATTTAAAATATTTTAGAATTCTAAAACGTCTTCATTCAATCAATTTGATGAAACAACAACTCCGAATCTAAAAAAAGCATGAAGGCAAATTCATCACTGTAGGAATGAATTTTGAAAAGGGATAGAAAGGAAAAGAAAATAGAGCAGAGAATAAATGAAGAAATACAAAATATAACAAATCAAGGAGCAATTACCACAAAGATAGAGAAAAACTGCTTGGCTTAGCAATTTACGTCAGCTAGAAGAGAAATGACTTACAAAAACCTGGATGAGACAAGAGAGGAACTAGAAAGGATGAAGCAAAAGATATTAGATGAAATGAAAAGGATCGAAGGAATGGAAGAAATGAATAAAAAATATATCCCATACCCTTAAAAGCATAAGAAGTTTTTGAATAATGAGAATAAGGAGAACCATATTTTTCAGTAAGTGAAACTCAAATAACGTTACCGGCAAAAAAAAGAAAATTATACCAAAATACAAATGTCGGCATGATCATATTCTTTTTTCGTATCATTTACTTTGATTTGAAGAATTGACTAATATATTTCGCATTAAGAGAGAATTAAATTTATGAAAACATCGAGTACTTTGGCAACCACTTATATATTGTATAATAAACTGCCTTGCGACATATGTAATATGTGTGTAAGACCTTCGAAATAATAAGTTTTGAAAGCAATAATTCATGATTAGAAAGATATAAGATCGAAGCCAACTCAGAAATAGAATGTAATACAATATACAGCTATTGACTGCTACCAATTACTCGTCACCATATACTTCATTAACCACATGCTATGTACAGGTAAAATACATGGTTTCAATGCGGCATACTTAACATGAGTGCAAGACATTTGACTCTTCTTAAGTCTGCTTCTAGTTCGTCTGAGAACACTCTCACTAATTCGATCTTGATGCTAGATAATGTGGATGGACTTAAGGTCTCACCTGGTGGTTATTACTTTTTCTGCTACGTATTTGGTTTATTGTTTCGATATCCCAAAATCATTACAAACCAGTGGGCTATAACATCTCATTTCAATCATCTTCTAGTTTATATAAGGACGCTCCCATTTATTCAAACTTAATCCTCAATCAATTGGGTTGACCTAAAGTCTTAGCAGGTGGTCTTCAATTCTTCTGCTATTTACTTCTTTTAGTGTTCCGGCATTCGGAAATCGTTATGTGGAGTCATGTGATTATGCCAAGTAGCATTTTCGCAAAAAATTAATGAAATTGGTTTCGAACCAGTTCACCAGGTAGTCAATTCTGTGAATTTAGCACACACTATTATTTGAAGGATAAAAGATTTTCGATAAATAGCAAACCCATATGTACTCTTGAAGAATGATTTGCAAAGAACTTTTTCAAAGAGTTTCACAAACGTTTTGCTAAAAATATACGTCTAAAGTAGACTATGTTAAATAAATAATATTTTGTTTTGAAATATTGCATGTTTTTCATAGTAGACTATTCATCAATACAATAATATGTATATGTTTCCAAAACAGAGGAGTAGAAATTGTACCAATAACTAATAACCACAGCAATTCATAAAGACACCTGCCATATAACCAAATACAAAAAAGTCCAAAGTATTTGTAATAGAAATCGTTAAAAAAGAATATTTTCTAAATCAATTACTATTTTCACTTATCTTTGACGAAGCCATAAAGAAACGCATAATATAAAAAGAAAATTAAAATATTCAGGTTTGGAAATTGTAAACTTGAAGCTACACAATTATCAGAACTACTATTTGCAATAATAATTGTTCTTCGTACTGAATAAACCCGTCTATAAAGTTTGAAAATATAGAATTACAATAATTACGTAATAGAATTACGTAATAAATATCATTCTTTGATAAACAAATTCTTTAGAGACTTAATGATAACTATTATAAAATAATAATGCATAAACAACATTAATAAAGTTAAAAACAAGTTATTTTCAAATGCACCCATAACGCATGATTCATAATTCAAGTCGTTAAATCATAATTACAAGAAGAGAATGCAAAGAAACATTCCTTAATTAGACATAGATTAAATAAAGTGCAAGTGAAAAACAAATTTACTTAACTATACTATTCAATCGTGTTATAACTGTTACATAAATTTAATTTTATAAAAACTGTTTTTTAAGGTATAAACTCTATTAATTATGTAAAACTATAATGTGGTTTCAACATACAAGAACAGTACACTTTAGTGTTAAAAGTGAACTACAAATGAGTAATGAATTGAAAATTCATGGAATGACGAATAAATGACGCAGTTTCAGACTGCATGGTGCAGCGGCATGCTACGTATTCTAATATTGGTAGCTGCAAATCCTATAGTGTTATCTTTTTTGTTTAGGCAACTATTTTTGTCTTCTAGGCAGCATTGTATTGGGTTGGCAACTAAGTACTTTCGGTTTTGTAGTATAAAATAAAACACTTTTTTTTTAAACAAAGAATAGTTAGAATAAAATACAGATATGTTGTTCTATCAAATGTGCTATATATAGAAGCAGCTACAACAATGAAAATCTGTTCATGTCCACCAACAAAAGTTTCCACTTACAATGATGCTGCTTGGTATACTGATCCATAGATACTATACACAACTCCACGTAGCGGTGCTTGATTATATTGGGTTGGCAACTAAGTACTTTCGGTTTTGTAGTATAAAATAAAACACTTTTTTTAAACAAAGAATAGTTTTTAATCAATTATATATTTTCCATTTTGCTCAATGACCTTTCGTCATCTTTCGTTCAGCTGCATGATTCCGCGCTCATAAAATTTTTGGTCGTTATCAGCAAAAAACTGAACCAGGTGCTAGTGATGGCTATCGTCATTTGTGAAAGTTTTACCATTCAAAGAATTCTGCAAACTTCGAAATAAATGGTAATCAGATGGTGCTAGATCAGGGCTGTATGGGGGATGTGGCATCACTTCCCAGCCAAGCTCCAATAGTTTCCCACGAGTTGCCAATGATGTGTGAGGCCTTGCATTATCTTGGTGGAAAAGTACACCTTTCCGATTTGACAATTCTGGCCGTTTTTCTTTGATTGCTTCATCTTGTTTTATTAATTGTTGACAGTAAATATCAGAATTGAGCGTTTGGTTCCTTGGGAGCAGCTCAAAAAACACAACATCTTTGTAATCCCACCAAACTGACAGCATGATCTTTTTTGGATGCAATTCAGCTTTCGATGTGGTTTGAGCTGGTTTATCGTGTTTGCTCCATGATCGTTTTCGAACTATGTTACTGTACAGGACCCATTTTTCATTACCAGTGATGATTCTTTTTAAGAAAGGGTCGGTTTCATTTCGTCTAAGGTGCATATCGCAAAAGTTGATTCTTTGTGTTAAATGAATTTCTTTCAATTCGTGAGGTACCCAAATATCAAGCTTCTTAACTAGCCCAAGACATTTTAAATGTTTTTCAATTGTTGTGTGCGATACATGTAGCCTCTCCGCAACCTCTCGAACAGTTATATGACGATCCTCTTCAATTATGACTTTGATTTAGTCATCATCAACTTCAGTAGGCCGACCAGAACGTTGCTCATTTTTGAGGGAAAAATCTCCAGAACGAAATTTTGTATACCAATTCTGACACGTGCGCTCTGTTAAGCAATTAGCACCATAAACTTCACATATCTTTTTGTGAGCCGCCGCAGCTTTCTTTCCTTTACGGAAATAAAATAGTAAAATATGTCGAAAATGTTCGTTTCTGCACTCCATTTAAAATTAACCCACAACTAATAGCTTTAATAAAAATCACGCACTACTTGCTTCTGAAGTTACGTCAATGTGACTAGTATCACGCGACAAACGGTAAAGTGCAGCACTAACATACGTTATACAAAAAATAAAGCAACGCTCTCTATCAGTAAAAACCGAAAGTACTTAGTTGCCAACCCAATATAAGACATTGAAATTTGTTTCATGAAATCGAAATAGTTTTCAACTTATTCATATGTATTCATCTGATACAATGAAACTTTATTGAAAGAATTTGCGCAAAAATGTTTCCAATACTGCAGCTGCAAGATCATTTCTAATTGACTTGACCGTATATACTCACGTTACTAGAAGTTTTTGTTAAATTTTACTTAATTCTTGTATATAGAGCTAATTCTGAAAGCCACACCATGTCTAACTAAGTAAATATAATTATGCATTCCACTTATCGAAAGAGGGGGAAAACAGCTTTTCATGAGACTTTTCATGAGAGATTATTTTTTATTAATGGAATTTACATTCCCTTAGATCAAAAATTAACTACAATGAAACTAATGAAATTAATTTAATTACTATTATTACAATACTTTTATAATGCGCGGAAAATATTAAAAACGAATCTAATCAAGTTTGGTCGGTTTCTTCCTCTTTTCCATAAAAAATATGAACATCATTTACTTTACAAAAGTTAAAGCATTGAGTTGTCTTTAATACTAGAGTAGATCAGTAATTAGTGAGCCTAGACAAGACAATACCAACTTTTTCGCAAAAAATTATTTTATTTTTCGTCGTAGATCTCTTGTAAGTCATTATATTATAGCGATATCCAAGTCCTTTTATAATTTCAGAAACGTAAGCTTTATCAAACTATTCGAAATATTAGTTAGTTTCAGTGATTAACTCCTGAGTTATGTTAAGAAGCGAAAAATCTGAAGGGACGAAATCTGGCGAATAAACTGAATCAGTAAACAATTCAAAATGTATTTCACGAATATTTCCCGTCCAAATAGTCAAAGTGTAAACATGTAGATTTTCCTGAAGAATAAAACACTCATTTCTTCTTTAAATGGAGCCTTTTGCGTTGAATTACATCGAGCAATCGATCGAAAAAAAGATTCATAGTATTCCCCAGGCATCGTTTTATCTTTCTGAAGATAATCAATAAAAAGGATTCCACTACAGTCCCAGAAGACAGTATCCTTAAATTTTATAGTCAAGTGCGGGATCTTTACGTTTTCATAGCCTTCGTCCCTCGTTTCAGTTATTGCTTCTGGTGCATCCAGATTTCATCAACTATTATTCGGTGGCAAAAGTTTTACGGATCATATCCTGACTTCACAAAACTGAAGGTCGAAATGTGTACTTGTTCACGTTTGTAGTCCACAGGATATGGCACTCATCTTGCGCATAATTTTGGATGCCCAATTCATTATACAAAATCAAAACCACTAATCCACATGAAATGTACTGCTACTTAGGGTAATTTTCTTCCACGGTTATCTAGCACAATACCATGTACTTTCTTTTTAAATACATACGTCTTTTTGGCATTCATTGAGTCTGGCTACGTTTAAACTTGTTCATGTCCTTTGTTATTATGGTTGCAATCGATGGAGATTGGACCCAATGAAGAGACTCCAGACTCCTTTTATTTCATTGTTTATTTTGTTTTTTTTAAGGAAGAACTTAATCGCTGAGCGACACTCCTCTTTTTCATTGTTTCAAAATAAGCTAAAAATAGTTTACTTCCTATTCAAATAACAAGCGTCCTTGCTATCGGAATGAACGAAAATTTGACAATTACACTTTGATGGATTGTCAAGTTGAACAACAAAATTTTTATTAGTGCTGTCCTCTTTGGTCATGCCCGCTAATTACAGGTCTGCCCTCATATTTTAAGTAAACAATTTCTCCTTCTAAGACTATTATTCAATAAACTATAAATATATAATTAGGTCGAAGGTATAAATAATTGATAAACTGTAATTTTTCGTAATGTAGAATACAATCGATTCAATTATGTTGGAAAGAATTCGTTTATTGATTTGATTTAATTCGACTAAATACTTCAGATTTTAAAATTAATCTGGATTTTAGATAAAATATTTACAAGTGGGAGTTGTATGTGTATAAACGAAATTTTGAAACCCGACAGAAAAACATTTACGAAATAACTCGTATCTTCCGCAGGAAAGTGTTATGTGGGTTAAACACAGTATAATCGATTATGAAAATGTTTTCCTCATCCAGGACTCATTAAATTTAATGCGCATAGCCCATTATATGGGTAAACACTGCCTGACACCTGAATAACAACAGACTTCGACATTCGAGCATATATAGACCAAATATATTTACGCGCAAATTTGAATTTTCTTTGCGATACATGCATATTAAATAGACACGTTAATATATTATTACGGATAAACATGTAATTAGAAAGTAATTTCATTACACAAACAAAGGCGGATCGATCAGTAATTAGTAAGTCTGATGAAAGAGGGCAGCACTAATAAAAAATCGTATTTGTTTTTCAACTTGGCAATCCCTCAAAATATAGCTGTCAAAATTTGCGTTCATTACGATGGTGGGGACATTCGCGAACTGTTTGTAACATGTTTTAAATAAATCATGGCATAAGCGGAGTATCGAACGATGACTTAAATTTTTGGCTTTTGAAGAACAAAACAAGGGATGAAATCAAAATTGAGTTGCAGTCTGCTTACGGGAACCAAACTCCATCGGTCGCAACCATAAAACGTTTGGATATCTGAGTTTAGATGTTTCCGAATCAGTATATTTGATGAACAACGCAGTGGAAGCCTAGAAGACATCTATGCTCCACAAATAACAAAAAAGTACAATGATATAGTGCTAGATGATCTTCGAACAAAATTACGTGAAATTACATCAGTGGTTCTAATTTTGGATAATGAATTAAGTATGAAAAATTATGTGCAAGATGAGTGTAGCCTTTCAGTCCTCAATTTAGTGAAGTTAAAACATGATCTGATTCAGTTTTAGCGCCGAATAATAACCATTGATGAAATCTGGATGTACCAATTACATAATGAATAATATCATTGCCTCCCTCTTTCGTCCAAAACAAAAATGTTTTGAACGACAAAGCGAGAACGCGTCTATCTCGCATGTCGATAACTAAGTTACCAGAACGTATAGACAGACGCTTGCGTCACGGCTTTTTGCCAATTAAAGAATGTTAAAAGGAATCATTTTATTATTAATAACACCCTATCAACTACGTTATCTTGTTTTGGACGAAAGAAGGAGGCAATGGTATTATTCATTATTTTTCTGTAACGAAATGATATGATAAACGCTATGAAGGAATCGTTCATTAATAACACAAATCTGCCTGATGATCGGTGAATTCCGTGAAACATATGTAGTAGATAGGGTGTTATTAATCATAGAATGATATCTTTTAACATACCAATTACATGCCGAACGTCCTCTCGTACAGCTATGTACATATGTCGTTAAATTTGTTGCAATATCTCATATCTAATCAAACTGAGAAACTCTTCGATTCATCATTATCCGTTAACCGTACTATTTTTCTTTATAAAGACTAAATAATATAATCACAATATATTCATTATACACATTTCTTCATCTACATCTAAATATCAAATGTAATTAAGTAATTTACACTAAATAATGCAAGTATATCAGTACTTTAACTCTAAAAATAACTGCGTGAAAGAAACATAATTGACTTAACTGGACTTAAAGTTGTACAAAAAAAGTCAAATACGCATATTCCCCTAGTTCGTATGAGAAAGTACTCAATACAGAAGTAAACCGAGACTATTTTTAATCTTTGTTTATAGTAAATTTCAATAGTAAGAAAAGTCTATGTGTGCCTGCATGAACGCTTAGTTTTAACCAATCACATAAATTTCTATTTACATTCATGTCTAAATTCTAGAAACATTGGGACACTATACTAAACGATAATAAAAAGGGAAACTAATAAAACTTTTGCTGGTCTTATTTCTGAATTTTATTATTCAGATAATGCAGTAGCGGAACTAAACCTCAACAAAGCTATAAATAACCAATACTAAGACCAAAAGAAATACATATATAGACGACATAATATACAAAATGAAAAATAAACAATGTATAACATAAATACAGAGCAAGGAGAAAGAACTGAAATATAGATATGTGTCGAGAAGATTAACAATGATTAAAAAGTAAAGAATATATAATATATAAATGGACTAAATTAAAAGTTGAAAGACATAAAAGTATTATAAACCAGCGTTTCTCAACCTTGGAGCCCCAACGAAATTTTTACGAGTTGCAAAATGATACAAAATACAACTATATACAAAAAATGAAAACATATTAACTAAAAATTTCAGTAATTATAATCGTCTAAGTCCAAGGGCAATTGCACATATTGTGCAGAAATTCTAATCAACATATTTACTTCATACGTTTTCCTGACATTGAAGTGTAAGGCGTGAAGAGAATATTTCAGTTGTACGTTAGCGTCCGTGAAGATTTGTGACGAATTTTTCGAAAAGATATTACAATATTACTTTAATTCAAGAACTCAAACGACCATTTGTTACGCAGTAGATAACTTAGTTAGGATTTAGAAAAACTTGAAAATTATTTTTGGCGACGTAAACCATTTTCAGGCACGAGGCTCGCTTTTGGATAATATTTCTGTGAATAAACAAAATTTTTGTATCATCTGGTACGAAGACTTCCGCGGTCGTGGTCCATACTATCATCTTCTGGGCTTACGGGCAGGAACCGCGTCACTGGTATAACTGCTGACGTTTCGTACCCACTCGTATAGGACGTCATCAGAGCTAAACTACTGTTACTATTTGTTGCACTGAAACTTTTTGTATCAATCTAAAAATCGGCCAGCACTAATGTATGAACAAGCATTGCATCTACTTAAACTGACCCTCTGATGTGCAATTTCTACTGGAGTAGTCGTTGGGCATTTTTTTCACCGATGCTGTAAATGGAACTCTCCACCAATGTTGACTGGATTTTTTCAGCGTGACTTGGAGGCTCTCGACTTGGACCGCATGCGATTTTAACAAGACGACACCCTTGCTACGCTACTAAACAAGCAATTCACATACTGAAACAGCAATTTGATGAATTGATTATTTTCAAAAGTGGACCGCGTTCGTGCATAGACTCTAGCGCTCTGCGTTAGACTCCTTTCTAATGTATCATCACAATTCGGTAGTTTACGACAACAAACCAACAACGACTTGCAAACCAACAATAAACGTGTTATTGCTGGCACAATTTATGTGAAAAAATTGGGTTCAACGAATTCATTCCTAACAACGCGTCCATGAGTACATTTGAATAATATTGTGTTCCATCAATAATGATATTAACTGTACTTTACACCGAGATAAAAATGATAGGAAAGTTTTCACACGACCTATGTCTTATTTTACAAACAAGGTACGTCACTGTTAATGAAGTACTGAATATAATTCTAAATCACAGGTTTCGGTGATATTCCATACATATATACAATATGTACTTACGTAGACGCATACATACGTAAAATATATTGGCGTGCCTTTCAACTCTGTTTTATAACCATTGCACGTGCTCAAGTGCATATTGGAAAGCTCTCCTTAAATGTTTACTACGTCTATTAAAAAAAGTGCATTGGTTTGAGTCGCCATTTCGTTCTAAATTTAACGAAAATCCGTTGTAAAAAATTCACGTGTACATAAAATAAAGTTCAACAATGTACGATTGAAAGAAATTGTTGTATTGTAATATTACTATATGGTATGATGTTAAAATACAAGAGTTTAAAAATACTGAACCCTCTAATATGTAACAAAAAATTTTAATCTTTTTAGAAGGAGATGCACGAACTGAATTAATTACACATATTTGTCGCTTTGCAATATAACGTATTGTTCTCTTGAGTGTACTCTACATTCATATCATATAAACGACACTTTCCGCCGAATCGCTGAGTGCGGACAACTGCGTTTTCTTCAGACATTTGCTGAATATAGTTAGTAAACCTGACAGAAACTGACATCATAATCAACCAAACATCAAGAAATACGCCTCGGCCCCAACTTCATCTGAAAACGGTATATTCAAACATCTTTTGTCAGTCTACACAATGTTATTGAAGATACGATGGTCAAAACAGCAATTCAAGAACGCCCATCACTCTAATGTTGAAGGTGTGATGATCAAAACAACAATTCAAGAACGCCCATCGCTCCAATAACACGGAATAAATGATTCAAGGAACAGAAAATACAGAAAAAGGAAAGAAAACGTTACATATCGTTGATAATCTAGAAGAACGACTATTTTTAATTAAACATCACGGAGGTGTACATATTTAAGTTTTCTTGTTTCTCTTTTTTAAAATAAAACCCCATTTCTTTACAAACAATATAGTATTTATATTTTTGCAGAACCTAAAAGTTACGGCCATTTCATACGTGAAACTGTTGAATAACTATATACTTAATAATGAGAGAGAACTGTGTATCAGTCTCTCGGATAATAGTGAAAGCACTTATATCACTGCCTTATTCGGCATTAATTCATTTTCATTAATTGCCTTCCTATACACTCAGTTATATTTATTAACGTATTATTTTTTTTATTTCAGGTGGCATATATTACATTATATCAAGATCTCTTGGGCCCGAGTTCGGCGCTTCAGTTGGTATCGTATTCGCATTCGCCAATGCCGTGGCAGCGTCAATGAACACCATAGGCTTCTGTGACAGTCTTAACGACTTACTGGCAAGTTATGACACATACATTATTGACGGTGGTATCAATGATGTCAGACTAGTAGGTGTTATTGCAATCCTGATCATGATATTGATATGCGCAGTTGGAATGGAATGGGAAAGTAAAGCACAAAATTTCTTAATTGCTGTTATTGTGGGCGCCATGCTAGATTTTCTTATTGGAACTGCTATTGGACCGTTAAATGAAGAACAACGAGCTAAGGGTTTTGCCGGTTTCAGTGGTAAGTAATACTTTTTAATTTCGTTGTTGGAGAAAGAACAGCTGTACTCAAATAAACTATTTAGTTTGCATTTGTTTGTATAAATATGCCATCGAATTCTGACAATTTTAGCCTAACAATAGTCGGTTGTAAAAAAAACCGATGTGACACGTGTATACACAAACGTCTATTAAATAGGAAAAAATATTTCGTAGAAATATTTTTCGTTTCTGCATTAATAAAAAGTAGAACTGAATTCGTAAATATAATGATAGTGTTGATTTTCTAATTTTTAGCTTTCGAGATGTCTTTTTAATAGTTAAAAACCATCGGCGAATATTCATTAATGAACTACAAAAACTAATAATCAATCACCACAGAAAAACCTGAAGAAATTATGCATGATACAATAAAAAGAAATTGTAAAACTAGTAAAATAAGATTATCAGTTTTAATATAATTAAAAATTGCTCTCTTTATATCTGCAGTCAAAACAATTATATCTTAAACAATTTACATAATTACCAAATTAAATCACCGGATCAGTGTCGAGGGTAATAAAAAAATATGGTCATCAATTGGTGGTTGCAATTTTCACGCATAATTTATTTAAATCTTCCATTTTCCAAATGAAAACATAAATATAGGGTTGTCTCTTCTCTTTAAAATGATTTCTATTATTCAAGAAGCAATTTTTCCACTTCAAGAGTTGCTGTATTTTAGTTATTAATATTAAGTATCATGAATATAGTATCTAGCGATTTACATTTAAAATAATACGAAATAGGAAATAAGATAAGCAAAAATCTATTTATGGAGTTATACGCATTTACTATTGTTGAAATAAATTCTTCGTCTCATACTTCTCTCCAGCGAGAGAAAGCTTGTTGGGAGGACAAGTCACTTTAAGCTAGATCCTGCAAATAAGTTGGGTGAGATATGGAAACTCACAAAAACTATAATTAACAGAATGGATGAATATTAACTTAAGGAACAAGCTTAGAACAGACGTTGGAAAATGCGATTATATACACTCTTACTCATGTTAATAGAAAAGAGCAACAGAATATAATATACCATTTTACCGAGGATTTATTGACTGTAAAAATGTTTTAAATAGTGTGGAGTTTTGTTCAGTTAAAGCAAGTTGAATTTGATGGAGCCTGTGGTTGATTGACTTGATCAATAAGGTTGATATATAACCCCTTTCCACAATTAACTCTTTGTAAATTCTGTATACGCATTTCGACAACCAAGTTGTCATCATCAGCAGATAATTTCAAAGTGTCGCACCTGGTAAAACACGGCGAAAAAATTGTACGAAAAAACAAACTGTTGAAAACCAAGATGTGCACCACAGTGCACATCTTGGTTTTCTACGGTGCGGATCGCGTACGGAGTTTGTTTTTTCGTACAATTTTTTCGCCGTGTTTTACCAGGTGCGACACTTTGAAATTATCTGCTGATGATGACAACTTGGTTGTCGAAATGCGTATACAGAATTTACAAAGAGTTAATTGTGGAAAGGGGTTATATATCAACCTTATTGATCAGTTAAAGCAATTGAAAAACTTCGGAGTTGATACAAGAAACATTAGCGAAAGCTGTTATGTAACACGTATATTCAAACTACGTCCCCCAAACTATTATTATTATTAAAAAAGCAATATAATAGTTTGAGGGATAGTGTCCCCTCTTGTCTAGTGGAGATATCCGAAAAACCATTTAAAAATACGTCGCACGATGCTTTCAAAAATCTAAACTAGGAGCAAATTTAATTGAACATAAGTGGTATAAGATTAAACTGTCTAAAATTCGACGATAATGTAATCGATGTAATTAAAATAAATCAGAAAAACGATAAACACACAGAAATTAATCTAGAAAAAACTAAAATAATGAGTAATACTGAAAATACAGAAGAAATTATATTAAAATACCAAAAATTAGAATTGGTAAGTGAATATATGTATTTAGAATAACTAATGAAACTTGATAAAAACAACCAAACTGTGGAAATGAACAGAAGAATTCAGTTAGAATGGGCAACTTTCAGAAAATTAAAAGAAACACTGAGAAATAAGAACACAATACTTAAAAACCAAAGTATTCGATATATACATACAGTGTAACATATTCGCACTCGCGAACATTATAGACCAACGGACAATATAGATAAACTTGCAACAACACAACCCCCAATGGAAAGATCCATGGTAGAGTTCACACTATCATATCGGATAACAAATGGAAGTATAAGAAATATCACTAGAGTAGAAGACATAACAGAGAAAATAGTAAGACAAAGATGGAAATGAACAAGCCACAATGGTAAAAGTTTGAACAATATTACATACATATTGCGACTACGACTTGAAGAAGATGTAGGTGATCACACAGATGAGATGGAAGAACAACATTACGAACATTATTGGGTTCAATTAGACATAACGAGCAAAAAACAAAGGAGCACGACGTAAGCAGAGGTCTCCCGAAGTTTCAATTGACCCAAGATTTCGCAAACAACTTCACCGATGTGAAAACATACATATTAAACATATTAAAAGACATCTTTGTTAAGGACCATTTCAAGATTTTTCAAAATCGACCTTCTTCAAATTTCCTACTTGAGCGTCTGTTAACATTTTGGCTCATTGCAAGATAATCTATTAAAACTATCCCTTTAGATTCGTACCCGCTGATGATAATGTCTTGGCTTTTCTTAATTGGAGCGCTACTATGATTTGGCCACTATTGAGATTACTGTTCGTATTCAAGAGCAATTTGTTTGAACCAGATTTCATCAACAGTAATAAATCTTTGCAAACAATCATGGTTCTTGTTAAACAGCACCAAAATATTGCCTGAATCTATTGCATTCATTCATTTTCTTGATCATAATTTAAGATTACGACATACATCTCGCCGATTAGACATACCGAATTCTACCTGTAAAATGTTATGTACGCGTTCTATTACATCGAGAATTGTGGGTTTAAGATTTTCCACTTAGACACTTTATCGCGCTGCTTTAATTTTAAAATCGAACGTTAGAAATTAATCAAATTTCACATGTCGCCATAAAAAATGACACTTTCTATTACATCATTTTAATATGGTGCTCTTGCGATTCGATTTAAATACCTTTAAAGTTGAATTTGATGGAGCCATTTTGGTTCTCAACGATACAGATCGCGTACGGAGTTTGTTTTTCGTACGGGTATTTTTCGCCGTGGTTTACTAGGTGCGACACTTTGCAATTATCTGCTGATGATGATAACTTAGTTGTCGAAATGCGTATACAGAATTACGAAAGTTAATGTGGAAAGGGGTTATATAACAACCTTAGTGATAAGTTAAATACTTTTACAGTACATTCCATAAAATTCACTTTTTAATCTAGTTTGCTTCACTCTTTAATAATAAACTTCAGTAGTGGTAGTCCAGTTTTTCACGTTTCAAAGCATACTAAAAAAAAGGTCACACATTCTTGAAATAACAAGCGTTCTTATCATGGGGATGGACAGAAATTACGTTTTGAAAAATTGCCAAGTTGAAAAACAAACGAAATTTTTTATTAGTTTTAAGTAATTTTAAAAACTCACGTTGGATTTTTAATGTCTTTTAACTTGGCAAAAGCCCATTAACAAACAGAGTTTCACATAAAGCTTTTGATTCATATTAGACACTGTAACATACCTACTACATACGGCACTTACTTAATGGACATGCGTACATTAATACGATATAAACGTTATAGTTGGTTGACATTCGAGATCCAAATGCAAATGTATGTAAACTGTAAGCTATATAACTCTCACATTAATTTGAAGACCTTTAATTACATAAACAAAAAGTAAATGTCAAATACATGTTCAGTTTATTGTTTAGATTGTATAATTCCAATTTCTCTGGAAACTCATATTATAGTACATATAATACTATTAACTTGTATTGATAGATAAAACACATAATTTTAATACTGAAATAACAAGTTTACTGTATGGCTATTAGAATAACACATAAAAAAACAATTTTAGGAATTTTTATTTTCTCAAACTAAAATATAATTAAGGAAAGAGCAAGGCAGCAACTAAGACGATCGTTTCACTCAATCCAGAGGTTATCATTGCTTTGTTCGGCAGTAATTGTTTCCACGATTAAGTTGCTATTGCCATTGTGTGTTGTTGTTCTGCTCGAATAGGGATAAAGCAATATGAATGCTTTTATTAATGTCCGAAAGATGAACATATAGTTCTCTCATTATTTCGTATTATGGTTTCAAAATATAATCCGTAAATACCTACGTACTTACCTCTTTTTCCTGTACCATAAATAACACTGGCTACCTACTATTCTATATAGCAGTTCCATCAAATATGACGCCAGCATATTTGCTAAAACTAAGAATATTACCAACGAGTGAATTTTTGGAAATAGAGAGAATGGTATAAGTTGGACACCACATGAAAGATTTGACAATGAAAATCAGCCCACAATGGATACAAAACGATTAACAGGAATGGATGCCGAGGTATATAAAGAAGAAAAGATGAGCAGAGGAAAACGATACAAATTTTTACAAAGCTTTTCCAGAAATTGAGAATATAATCAACGGAATATCAAACACTATAACGAAACCACGTTAGAACTCAGAAGTCTTTCAAAGGATAACGGCTACAAAAGTTTACAAAGTACTAGCATAAATATTCTTGCTTTGATGTTTCCTTGTAAGAAGATATGATGATCATATTCCCAATATAACTTTAACTATTTTGATTCCTCACTCACAACTAATCGATCATGAAAATCTATACAATATTTGGACAACCCTTGAAACCGCACCGTTTATTTCTGTTAAAACAATTTAAAATAGTCATTTTTAATAAAATAATATTTTTGAACAGAAGTAGCATTTTATATTCATGAATCCATACTTCTTGTTATAACTCACCCCTTAAAATCGTTGATGATAGTATATTTACACATATATGGAGATTTATCTACTGTGGTCATCAAGACAACCCGGGAAAACACAAATATTTAACAAATAAATTGATGAAAGAAACGAATTTTGCGAGATCTACCTCATTTAAATATCAGATTATCTAAAACTTTTAAAAGATGAAAATAACCCTAATAATAACGCATTGTTCTAATTTTATTTCATCACTCTTTAATGGCGACTTCATCATTTAAGAATGATAATACGCCATATAAACATCACAAATTCAAGTAAAGAATTACTTCGAACTTGTTTTAGAAGCTATATTATATTTCACGATTTCGTATACTTGTAATAACATCGTAAAACGTGCATCTCTATTAGGAACTTTTGCAACTAAGATATTTAAACCTTTGTTTATTAACTTATTTCCAGCAAGCGGATATATTTTCCTTATGTTAGAAGACTTTTCATTTATTACAGTTTTTACTTGTAACTATATTGACGTATTCACCAATTATAGTTTCGAGAAGAATAGATTACATATTGGCGTAAATATACATACATAAAAAGTGTCTAAGCAGAAAGCGTTGGCGTCTCTAGATATATGCGTCAGCGGCGTCTTTGCTAGTTTGTTTGTTGAAGATCTTACAACTATCCGTAGGACACATTCTGTACGCCGATACTAGAAAATCAATATGGGGAGTTAAATCAATTACAAATTAGCGTGCGTGGAAATTAATACACTCGCTACCTCTTCTCTTGATGTTGTAATCTCAAATTTATTTAAATGCGGAACAAAACTGTAATGATTTACAATTTTTTTGCGATAAATATTTCAAAAATTTCGTACCTATTTTGCCCGAAGTGTTTTCGAGCTTTAAAAATTCTAAATATCGACGTATAGGCAAACATTCTACAAAATCTTGTAAAATGGACGAACTATAGGCGCGTAAATGGACAAAACAGTTTATTCAGAGATGCCGTAAACTTCGCAGTGCGAACTGTGACTACGTTGGCACTAAGCGATGCCATCATTTAATTTTCAAATACTGGAACTTTAACTCCTCTTATATTGGCTCAGATATTCTCTTTTAAACTTGAAATTATTGCTGACTTATTAGCATAAACTTACCTCTCAAATAGCTCCACAGGAAAAAACTCTAATGGTATCAGGTCAAGTTGATATAGTACGATAGAAGATAATCTCTTTGGCAGAAAATTATATTATTTCTCTTTGTAACTCCTCACATTTAGACCTCCGTTATTCAAGTCGTTTTATTCTTTCAGAAAAGCAAAGCTTCATGTAACCGTTTGGATATGCCTTAGTTTTGACGATTACCTCTACATTCAATTCAAATTTCTTGTCACCGAGCTAAGTTTTCAGGTTTGAAGAAAGCGAAGAATCTGTTAGGACTAAACTTGGCATATAAGCAGAATACAACAGCAATTCCAAATATAATTCATTAATTTGTTTCACTGAAACAGTTGAAATGTGAACACGTTCAGTATCTTGTAGAAGAAGTACTCGTTTCTTCTTTAAGTGGGGCTTTTTGAATCGTCTTGCCTCATACAGCTGATGTAAAAGTAAAAAGAATGTATAATATTCGCTTATCGTTTTGTCTTTATGAGGATAATCGATAAGAAGTTGCAGTTCTAAAAGACACCAGCCATAGCCTTTCCAGCCAAGTACATAGTCTTTCTTTTCTTCAGAGCACTTGCTTTAGATTCACCCCATTACTTCAATTATTGTTTCATTTCGGGTGCAGAACGTTGTACTCAAGTTTTATGAATCGTTTGAACGCGTTTGTGGTGCAGAATCGACACAGTTCACAGTCAATAAATGCGGCAATTATTAGTGTACACGTCTTTTGGTCGTCCATCCACGTTTTTCATCAAATATACTGATCCGGCTACGTTTAAACCCAGTTGTTCACGTTTTATTGTTGCAATCGATGCAGATTAGTCTTCGTAAACATACTCCAGCTCAGCTTCGATTTTAGCACTTGTTTTGTTTTTATTATATAGCATCTAACTATAAGCAAAACTAATGGGAGAAAAATACAATTTTATCTTCAACAAAAAGCAATTATTCAAATTTAATTAAACGTAGACTATTAGGTTTAAAATTGTACTTACTCCCATTAGGTTTGCCTATAATTACATGTTATATAATAAAAACAAAGCAAAGGACGAAATCAAAACTAAGCTGGACGTGACACGATGCATTCTCTTGATGAAAGAATACCTTCTTCATCTTAAGGGGCCGCTTTTTTGCGATTTCTGCCTTCAAACCCTCCAATAACGCTACGTAATTACTATTTAAAATACTCACCTTATTTGAATATTTACAATTTTTGGTCCAATCAATATAACTAGAAATAGATAACAAATAATATCTTCCAAACTTAATTGAAAAATTATAATTTTACATTATGTATACATAATGCAGGAAATTTTTGAAAAAATTCTGTTTCTCTAATGTAATTTATGGCACATTAGTAAACTCAAACAATCACCGTTCTTCGTGATCGAACGTCGAAGGATTATACGCATGCCCGGTAAGCATGAGGTCGTGAGCAACAGTTTCACAGGAAAGCAGCAATATTTTCAAAAAAATTTCGTAAGGTATGGTACTATGTAAAAAGCAGTAATTGTATATTGACATTTTTTTAGATTTTTTTTATGTAAACCATATCAGATAGAAAAACCATTCTCTTTTCGTTAAATTTGCGAAAATACCGTTCGTTTCCACGCATACATACGTATGTTCACTAATTGCCGATTTTACCTCTAACATATTAAAAAAATAAGACGGCGCCAGCACTCGTCGATTTGACGGCAATTTAGATCGAGTTTTGATGGTTTATGTTCTCTACTAAAAATATACTTCTCTCGAACAGATCTAATATAGTCGATAACCGACAAAGAACTAACTACACGTGCGCATTTTACAAGCACAAATACAAATATTCAATTCCATACACAACATAATATTAGTAACGAACTTGTTTAAGAAGAAATAAAACTTTTGAGAAATGAACTAAACGTTTAACGGATTACAATGAATGAGAAATAAAAGTACAAGATATACAGTATAGTCTGAAAAACAATTAACAAGCCTTCGCCTTTTTAAATCAACCCAACTACAATATTTAATTAAAATCTTTTTTATTTTTCCGAAGAACTAACTCATGAAACAAAGAACTGTGTTACTATCTAAACAAATGAAAAACCTAATTGAAAGCCAAATAGGAACCAAAAACAATTATTAATATAGTAAAGAAATAGAAGAGATGGAAAAATGTTGCTGTCTTAGCAGCATGGTGAATTCATTGGAAATTAGGGTAAAAGACGTAAAAAGAAAAATAGACTCAGCATAAACCTCTTTTAGTTTGTAAAACAATCTTTTTGATATCTTCTACGTGCTGTAGTTTCCATCGATGTTTCTCTGGCCATACTACCATCTTCATCAGGATCTGTTATCAGGCGGATTCCTTATATATGGCTTCGATTCACCTGGCATCGTCGTGCTGCATTGGTCGTGAAAGGTTCTCGTAGTATTCTCTTCCAGGTATTGTGAAGTCTATTATCATTCTCATGGTTTAAGTTAATTGCAACCATGAGGTTATAGAGTGCGAGGATGGAGATAGCAAAGCAACACCTGGAAGAGCCTACTACGAGGATCTGTGACAATAAATGGGCACGACTGTCGCTCACTAATGACCTGAAGACATGTTCATACATACATACATACATATATATATATATATATAAAGAAAAACGATAACGAAGAGAAATAGTCTGATATCAAATTCTGAATAAGCTGAAAGTCTAGATAGCAAAGCATCGATAAAAACTATGACAACGCGGCGAAATCTGCAACAGAATTATACTACAAGTCACATTAGTCGTGAAGAACTACGAAACTCTAGCCCCTTTAGCTCTCTAAGTAGGATATGATTCTTAATATATACCAGTAAAAAAATAGAATAACGGCTTTCTAATTTAATGTAAAATGGCTTTATTTGAATTTTGTTTAGTATAGTAGTTCCAAAGGTATAGCTCAGGTTAAAGAACTGGGAAGATCATGAGAGAATTTTCTACTTGAAACGAAAATATTTTAGTGAAACATTTACTTCCGTCTTTCGTAATATAAACAAAAACATGTCAAACGACAATAGTATATTTACATAACAACTTAAAGTATATGTCGTAAGCTCAAAAATATAACTACGACAGTTCTTTTACCTTGCAAAATTTTCGTGTTTTGCAAGGTGGGAAAACATTAATTAACATCTTCCAAAAACAATAAATACCAAAGAGATGTGCTTGCTTTTCAAAAAACAGTTTCTAATTTCTGAATCTTGTATTCGATATAATCACTAATTAATTAAAGATGATTTTACACTTTCATATTGACAGCGATCATAGATGAGAAACTTAACTGGTATAATGTTACAAATGGAACTAAATACCAGACAGCTTCGTGGGCTAACTTGAGATATTCCTGCATCCTTTTAGTCCAAAGCTGATCTGGATTCTGGGAAAAAGCTTAGTTTCTACATTAAATCACTTAATATTTCAATGTTCTTTGTTCATATTTATTGAAATCTCAACATATTAAAAGGAATTATGAGAAAATAAATTTAGTATTTTGATTTTCTTTAGAACAACGCAGTACATCAATATCGAAACATTATTTTAAACTGTATAAATTGACCTAAATGTCTGTTTCTCAGTAATTATCTATGCTTCAGTATATTTTCCATGAGCTTCTGAATCTGCTGGAATTATTCAAACGTTTTCTCTTCAATTCAATCCGGCCACAATTCACGTTATCACTATATTAACATACGAGTCTTGCAAACTATTGATCAAAATACGTAAGTGTTGGAAAATATTAATTAAAAAAATCAGACTACGAAGAAAAAGAGAATTGACAAATGGGTTCTCATATTCTGATTTGCTTCAGTTAATGAAAGATCATTCTAAGAAAACGACCTGAGCTGATTGGAATGTGACAGAATTTTTAAACAGTAAAAATGTCAAATGTGACTCTTATCTGTATGCTCAAGGAAAGAAATACTTTAAAAGACGATTGTTTTAAACAAAATTAGATGAGATTGAGATTTCAGAGGCGATTTTGGGGAAGCTCTCACGGAATGACTTTGATTATATTTGCATAATAACTATATGTATGTAATAATAAAGTTTTTGTAGTACTAATCTTTATTGAAAATTCCTCATATTTCTATGCTCTCTTCATAAGTGTATCTAATTTAATGAATGCATGACTTTTATACAATTCACGCCATAGTTTTTTCCATGGCGGCTTTTCTTATTCGACACTCATTTAAAATGCTACTTGTTATTAGTCTACCGCCAATAATAAAGCAATTAATGCTGCATTAAATACACAATTTGTTTACATTTCTGCCTGATTAAATTCCATTACGTGAAATATTAATTTTCCTAAAATACATGATAAAATCTATTTACTTAATATACTAGGAATTGAAGCAGGAAGGTTTAATCGAAAATATTTCATTGAAAATGTATAATACACCAGGAAGATTAATTCCGAAAAATCATCTCATTATCCTTATTAGCACCATAGATATAAAACAAAAAATCAATGATATATTCCATGCTGCTCCAATTATGCTGTATATATCATCTCGAATTTGAAAACAACAACAGACGTAGAGGCGATTCCACTTCATGTAATGCCATTTATTCAAGGTCATGAATATAACGATTATCCCAGTATTTACATTGACTTTACACACGGATAAGGTCGCTAAATTATAATTAAACTCAAGCTCACATTTCAAATTCATCCAAACCTTAAGCGAATTGAAGTATAATTTTTCGCTTTACGAAACATTTATGAGAGATTATTGCTTTTATATCTTTAGAAGTAAGAGAATAAAATTATGTAAATCCGTCCGGTTTTACGTTTTTTGTTTTTTTCAAAGCGATGAATAGAATTTTGAAAAAAACAAAAAAAATGTAAAACCGAAAAAGATACATAATATATTGATTTAGTTTACATTTTCTGATAAATGAGTCTATTGTTGTTTCGTTTATTATCTCTTGGGAAATTAACTCGCGTACGCATTTACAAAAAAATTGTCAAGGGAGGCACTGAAACGATTATTATCAAATTTTGCGCATTTATTTAGGCGAGGCGGACTAATATTCTATGCACGTCTTTTAAAAATCGTGACGAAAATGTGATAATTACTAACCGAGGTTGCCATAATTGCGATGTAAAATTTGTTTGCTTACAGTAAAACTAACGAGTCTTTCATTAAAGGCTTCCTATCTTTAAATTTAAATAAAACAAAGTTTGTGTGTGAGATATATCATCGAAATTTTTTATTCATTCGAAAGGCCTATCGTTGCCATTATGTATGGAATATAACATCGTCAAAATGTTCGCCGCGGCTTCGCGCATCCGAAATGTCCAATTTTCCATGAAGCCGGCGCATAAATCCGGCTGAATTTGACCGATGGCATGGGTTATGTTAACTTTGAGGGCCGCTGTGGTTTGTGGCTTATTTGGATAGACCTGTGACTTAAGAAAACCCCACCAGAAAAATTCTTCAATCGCGCGATCTCGGTGACCAGTTCACTTCATTCCGCGCGAGATGATCATGCTCTCAAACCGCTCATGCAGAATGCCCAATGTGGCATGAGCTGTGTGACATGTAGCGCCGTCCTGTTGAAACTACATGTCGTTGGCGTCCATATCATCCAATTCGGGCCAAAAGAAGTTGGTAATCGTTGACCTATTGCGCTCACCGTTGACGGTGATGGCCTGGCCAACGTCTTTCTCAAAGACATATGAACCGATGACGCTGCTAGCCCAAAATCCATGCCAAATAATGTTTTTTTCAGGATGCATTGAGCACTCTTGGATCTCACGTGGATTAGTATCGTCCCAAATTCGACAATTTTGTTTGTCGACGTACCCAGTTATCCAGAAATGGGCTTTATCGCTGAAGAAGATTTTTTGACGAAAATTAGGGTTAGTTTCCAACTGCCCCAGGGCCAATTCAGCGAACACACGTCGTTGTCTATGATCGTTTACCTTCAGCTCCTGGGTCAGTTGAATTTTGTACGGTTGCAGGCCCAAGTTACGATGAAAGACTCACCTTATTTTGTTATAATGTACTAGGTTTATTAAATGCTTGTTTATCAAAAGGTTTTGTAAACTGAAATCTCATGTATGTGCAGTGGTTGTCTGTCTTTATCATGTTGTACACGGCGTCGACATTTTCTGAAGTGACTGCAGTGGCAGGCTTATTTCGCCTCGATATTGTAATAATTTTGAAATTACAATATCAAGGCGAAATAACCTTGAAACTTAATATAAATAAAGGGTACTCTCAAGAGATAGCAAATCGAAGAAATACCTGCTTTTAACTGATTCAAATTACTGGAGCCATCACGAATTGATACATTCTGAAGCGTATTATAATTAAATCTCTACTATACAACAAGATAATCTATCCTTTATACGCGTTTACTACATTTTCATGATTTTTCCACTTCTCTAGCTTATCGTTAATGATTATCTAATAGATATTTCAATACAATCTTCCATCCATGAGGAAGCCATGTAACTGCAAAATCACTGATGCGCTGCAAAATATGTAACGGCTATTATTTCCTAACATGGCTGAAAATATAAAAGAACACTACATCCTGTGCATTATTGTGTGGATCCGTATTTATAATACGGATCTACACAAGATAGACAAATTCTATTTATACGAACGCTACAATTTAATTCCATGATTTTAAATCATAAACTCTTTGAATAATAATTAACTTAAAATTAAATATAAACATCTTGTTTTGTATTCTTAAGAATTTAATGTATACTCAATCAAAAGCTATTTTCATTTCATTTTCTAATTGGTGTGAAAATTTACTTTCACGGATGTAGTACACATCTAAATTGGTTAAAATGAATACATCAAATACACTATAAATATCACACAACCTGTTTATTTTACGTCAAAAGAATGTCCAATGTATCACCAGTTCTACCGTTAATTGATGAGAAGTGTAATATTTTTGTACTTGTAAATTGATAGAAGAATAAATTTAGAAAAATAAATAAAGTATCATGCTATAGAAGCTGTTACGAAATAGACTACATTTTTATAACATTTATTTTTTATTATGTTGGAATAGTTTCTTGTAATCAGTAAAAGAGGTCCGTTTATGTTTTTAAATCATAACTTTTCATTGATAATTCTCTTTTAAAAGCATCAACAGCTTTATTGGACGAGGTAAAATGAATTCCCCATAAATTTTCATTGGCCGAAGTATAAAAAGAAATCGTTGGAATTATATAATAAATGTCCTATCAGTTCAATGTTTTTCTCGTTTAAAAATCAACTGTTCAAGCGATAGTATCTTGTGAGTTCCATATTAGCTTTTCCTTTTGGTAAATTTACGCGAATGTATTAACAACTCCGAGTAAAATTAACCATTTTACAGACATTTAGAATTACAGTTGAAACCTAGTGATACTGAAGGAATTAGCGACCATTTTTTTACAGCCTGCTTTACACTCAATTCTGATCAACATTGACATTCTGATATTTAGAGATTACTTATATAAACTGTTTTCATGTCCAAATTGACATGAACTATGGCATAGTCACGTTCATATAAAGTGTCCCAGATGTTCGTTTTAGTCCAACTCAACAATCTGATAATATTATGTTATGAACTGCATGATATTGTCGAGGAAGGACGCAGAAATCCATCTACTTTCATTTTTAAGGGAAGAATCTACCTCTTTTAGAGCATGCAATCCAATTTTTCATGCTCCCATACGAGGAACAATGGTTTTTCTTCTTTAACTTACAATACATGAAATTTCATATTTAATGGATGATTCATTATGATGTTCTTTTTTCAATAGTGATTTTTCGACAAATAAAGCGTGAGTCGTTCCAAATTTTCACGCTATTTTAGTGAAGTATTGTGTGACATTTTATTATGGAAAGACTCAGCCCGGCACAGCGCCTACAAATTATTCAGCTATATTACGAAAATCAGTGTTCCACGAGAAATGTTTTTCGTGCGCTTAAAGCAACTTATGGTCTACCTAATCAGCCTACCGACCGCACAATTCGCTATATATGACCAAAAAGATCATTTCCAGCATGTAGAGAAGAAAATACAGCGATGATAGCTGAGAATGTACGCGATCACCGTGAAGAATTGATTCGACGTAGATTTCAGTAGCTTGGCTTGTCGTATGCCACGACTTGGTGTTTCTACGTAAGGATCTTGGTTTAAAAGCATACAAAATTCAACTCATTCAGGAATTGAAAACGGCCGACCTTTCTAATCGTCACCGTTTCAACCCTTGGGCCCTTGAAAAGCTTGAAGGAGATCCACTGTTTTCGACCAAAATTTTGTTCAGCGATGAGACCCATTTCTGGCTTAATTGCTACGTCAATAAGCATAATTGCCATATTTACCTGAACAGGTTCAAGAGCTGCCATTACATCTAGACAAAACCGCAGTTTAGTGTGGTTTATGTGCAAATGGAATCATCGGTCCATATTTCTTCAAAAATTAAGATGGCTGCAACGTAACTGTTAATGGCGCCCGTTATCACGTCATGATAAAGACTAATGGCTGCCTGAAATTGAAGCCCGTGATCTCGACGACATTTGGTTCTAACAACACGGCGTTACTTGCCACATAGCCCTTGATAGCATGGAAGCCATGCTATCAAGGACTATGTGGCGAGAACAATTTCCCGAAGATTTAATTTCACGTAATGGACCTGTGCAATGGTCTTTGCACATAAAAAGCATGGCTTTATTGCGAGAACAATTTGGTGAACATTAGTTTCAGGTAATGGGCCAGTGCAATAGCCGCTTAGATCATGTGATATCACACCTTTACACTTTTTCCTTTGGGGTCACGAAAGTCCAAAGTCGACGTGGATAAGCCAGCTACGATTGAGTAATTGGAAGCCGACATTACTCGCGTTATTCACTAAATACTACTTGAAATACTCGAACGCGTCGTCGAAAATCGGAACTCTAGAATGGACCATATTAGGTGCAGTTACAGTCGACATTTGAAGGAAATCATTTTTAAAAAATAAATGTCAAGCATGGTTCTTTTGTATGATAATAGAAAGTACCCGATAAAATTGAAATTTTTAATTTTTCTTTATTTTTGAAGAAAGTACTTCTAAATGAAAAAATGTTATTTAAATGTTTGATTTTTTATATTTTTTAAGTATATTAATATTTAAAAATACGTATATTTTTTTCCAACATTTTAAACTAATAAAATTATGGGGTGTTTCTATGCGTTTATACTTATATATGGAATTGACAAAAGTGTACATTTGGTAAAGCTCTAATCTGCAAGCATGTGTTATTTCTGTCTTTCCATATCTACCGATTAGACTATTACCAAATATACAACATAACAATTCCGTCACTTTCATACATAAGTATAAACGCACAGAAATGCCGCGTAATTTTGTTAGTTTAAAACGTTTGTATTTTTGTAAACTTACTGATGTATTTATATATTCTATTCGTATGCTTGTGAGATTATCTTGCTAGAAATTGTTATTTATGGTAATTTAAGATATACAATGTTTCAACAAAAACTGCTTTGTCTATTGACAAGATTATTTTTAGAAAATTGATTAAGAATTATTTATGAAAATTAATAGAAAGTTCCTACACTTTCTCATAATGTATCACTACACGTATATAAAAAAATAATTTCTACATAACATACTCTTAAACTTAAAGATTTTCTTCAACTTATATTGAATTGTATTTCCCTACTAAGCTAAATCTCCTTTTCTTATAGTGGAACTTTTTGAAATAAACTTCTATAATGCTTATCGTAAGCAAAAAGACGTTCACTACAACTTCTTCCAAGTATTCGCTATATTCTTTCCATCCGTTACCGGTATCCAGGCTGGAGCGAACATATCCGGTGATCTAAAGGTATTGTATTTAAGATATACGCTAAAAATGTTTTAAATTTAGAATTTTTTGTAGGATCCCGCCTCCGCTATACCAAAAGGAACTTTGCTGTCTCTATTGATATCCATGGTATCATACATACTATTTGTGATTTTTGCCGGAGGCGCAGCCATGCGAGATGCAAGTGGAAATCTGACAGATTTGGCTAATGGAACGTTGACTGATTGTGTAGCAAACGGCAGCTGTCGATATGGTCTTTTCAACAGCTATTCAGTATGTTCTATTTTTTTATTTTATTTTATTGAAGAATGTGAAATGTTGGATTTGATGGATAAAAGTTATAATTATCTAATTTCTAGTAAATAAATTTGCTTCGTCAAACTTTGCCCATAATGAATATGGACATAAAATTTTCTTAAAAAAGAAATCTAAATTTCTGGAACTGATAATTACTGACAGCAGATTTAACAGAACTTTCCTCTTCATCTACAAAAAATTTCTTGTTGATAAGTGAAGACCTGGAAGTATATATTGAAGCTTCGTGTATATCTTATAAACTTTTCCAACTTTCGAATTCCTTATATTACTTGAAAATGCCATAATATTATAGTATGGAAAATATTTAATTATTTAATCATGTTTTCCTGACATTTAACTTGCATTTTCTTCCCATTAAAGTCATCAAGACTATTATCGTCCAAAGTTTTTGATCTGCACATAAACTTACTTTCGAAAGCCTTGTCTTTACTGCAAAGCTACTAGTTATTTCGTTGATATCAATTCTCCGGCCATTAAAAACCAAATTGTTGATTTTATTGATCACTTCCAAAATGATTGCATTTCTTTATGGTCTTGATCTCACATCGTCTTCGATGCTCAGGTCACCAGGCTTAAATTGCATAAAATGTAACTTTCGAAGAAGCATTGTCCCCAGAAAATTTGTCAGTCAAAACTTCAGATGTGTTTAGTCCTTCATAAAATAAATATTAAATCGCATTCTACCAATTGCAATTTTGTGCATTTTAGGATTTTCAACACTGTATTCGCTGTTGTAACTTTCAAATTAAATGTCAGTAATTAATCAAATTTCACCTACCACCTATCTGAAGAAATTGGAATATAAAACTAAATTTTTCTGAAAGATAGTGCTTCGTATTATATCACTCTCATACTTCCTCGCAGTTTTTCTTCTTAAAAATTCCCTACGATCGCATGTCATACGTCTTTACGTTTATGCTTCTTCGAAATTCCTTCCTATCTGCAAAACAGCTTGTTCTAAAAAAAGCGATTCCTCATTGTTGCAAAATTGCAGACCAATTACAGTACCTTGAAATTTCTCAGAACCGTTCGATTCATTGCTTTATAAGTACTTTTGCGTTTCAGTCAATTAATTCATTTCATCAAAACTAATATGTAATACCAAGCAAGTGCTTCAAATATGTATCCAAGATATTCACAAAGTGGTATTGCGTATTTAGACTTTTAAAAAGTATTTCATCGAGCTGTTCGTTATGTACCTATCGGCAAAATGGAGGCCTTCGATCTTCTGATTACCAAATAATTTTACTCAAACCTTACTTATTTAATGCGAATGCTATTCAAGTACCATAACTAAAGGTCTTTGTCTTTTCAATCGTTATCTGAAATTCCCCAAAATTAACCTTGATCTTCTGCTTTTTTCTTTAACTTTATAAGGAATTAATACACAAAAAATCGTACATCAGACTCAAAGCAGTGGAATTAGTCGTTAGTGTAGTAAATACTAATTGTGATAACACATATTAAGCAGAATGCTGTTCTAGAATTCAGAAGAAAAAAATTAATTATATCAAGAATCTTCATTAGTAATAAATTGCAAAAACAATCAATTAAAATGCTATCTGCTTCTGGGTTTCCGGGCTGGAACCGCGTCACTAGTATATCTGCCGACGTTTCGTACCCATTTGTATGGGACATCTTCAGGGCTGAACTACTGCACTGAAACTGACGTACCAAATTAATCAATTAAATTTTTAGAGAATCTCAATAGAATCTATGGATTTTTAATTGAAGATATCAAATCTTTGTTGTTCAGTATTACCACCGCGCGTTACTTATCACTAAATATACGTATATACTCGTATTAGATTGATGCATAAATTTGTAGCGTTTTTATGGAACTCAAAATTTATTATTTTTTTAACAAATAAAATGCATAAACTAGTCAAGAATATATTAATTAAGATTGCCTCCCAACAGTCCGACCATTTTTTCGATACCAAGTTCAATTATCTTCCTGTATAGTGAGAATCGTTTATATCAAATTGCCTTTTTAAATCGAGAAAACCATTTCTTTACTGTACTCTCCACAATTACGTTTTCCCCGTAAACAGAATAAATGGTTCTTATAGTTCGCGATGTATTAATTCCTCTGTTGATCTCGGACTAAAGTATATGACGGAAATGCTCGTTTTTGTCTATTTGACATTCCATTTTCTTTTGTCAATAAATGAAACAATTTTTGCACAAATTCACAAATTTGAAAACCATCCAATTAAACAATAGCCTTAAACATCTATCAAGGCAATCTCATCTTAAATCTAAAACGCTACAAATTTTTGTACCAACTTGATATGTTTTATTTCATATGGAAAACCTCGACTTTTAAGAAAATAAGTAATGCGAGGATATGAAAAGTATGTACTGACTATACATTTCAAATCAGTTAGTGGAACATAAACACGCTAAAATTCCTTAGTATTATTGTTGACATAAATTAAAATATATTCGCATGTTTGCATATACTTGCTTATTCTATGTATTTATACCATTTCTACAAATAAAATATTGCCAAAATTATTAATTACAAGAACTTCATCGCTTTGCAAACCGTACACATGTACATAAGTTATAATTTATTGACGGGCAAATCCATTTAAATTTCAAAGTTTGTTTGAATAAGGGTATTCTTAGCATTTCCAGATATCATATATTTTCGGGAGTGTGTTACCATTACATTAGTTGTTTTTGTATTTATTAGATAGTTTTCTAAGAATAGTATTAAATTGCCATATATTTATGTTAACGTCAGCTAGAGACGATAACTTTAAATAAAAAAAATAGAGGCGCATAGAATCCATTATGTCACAGATTGCAATGGCTTTGAAATTGTTTGTCTTTGGTCTTTTGAATGCCTTAGAATGATCCAAAACCGTTTATTTTCACCGTCAAAAACAGCTACAGAAATAAAAAAATAATCAGTTTCAGTTGATGAGAGAATGTTTTTTCGATTCCTTCAGACGAGCTATTTTTTGAATTTGCTCCATCTGGTGACCGCTTTGATGCTTGTTTCCAGTATAATATTGGACAGACTACGTTTCGTCATTAGTTAAAATCGTTTTTAAAAAATTTTCGTCTCTTCGAGGTTTCTAATGATGTCTTTACCTTGCTCAATTTGGTACAATTTTTTATCATCAGTCAATTCATGTGAGAGATTTGAATTTATCTTCTAAATGCCATACATTAATGTAACACTCGTATCACAAAAGAACACTACTTTACTTTGAATGTACAAGGTTTATTTATTATTTAAAATATATAACTGTATTAAAAAAAAAAGAGTCATACAGTGAAAGTACATATTCTTGAACTAAATTTTATACAAACATCTCCTGTGCTGAACTCTAACGAAAAAAATTGCTTTTTCTTTTTTATTTTGGATCATTTTGGTTTGATTATTCGATTTTAACGGTCTATAGTTGTAAATTTGTGTATTAAAATGCCAAGAGTTCGAAGACAACCAAATTATCGCCAGCTGAATAATTTTAGTACACTACATGAGATAATTATCCGAGAAATCGTTGGGCGGATGCAAAAAAATATTACTACTGTCATTGAGAGATAATCTTGAGGAGGTCGTCAATATGGTAGAAAAGACTCTATACGACCTTGAAAAAACACCGAAGGGGAAATAGGAGATAAAGATTGCTTACCCTTAGGAATCGGTATGGTACTTCAAAGTCTGCTGAAAATGCTTTTTAACAGAGATGAACTATAAAATAATGTTCCATATATTGCCTTATTAGTTAGCTTGGGTTGATTTCCTGTTGTCCAAGAGTAGTACTGCCTCTCACTAATCGTCAACGTGCCCTTAAATTAGAATGGCGTCCTACGTTTTTCCATAAAATATGAGACTTCACTTACTGGTTTGAGGTATAATTAACAAAGAAAATTGAACTCATTCAGTATTCCTTCGAGAGCATTTAAATGTACAAAGATACATGTGCAAAATTCTTTCACCATTTGCTTTACCATATATCCAGGGGTTAAATAATGTCGCTTTCCAGTAAAACATTGCCTATCCTCATACTACAACTGTTGTATTACGATTTTTGAAAGAGGCCAACACTAATATCCTCAGTTAGCCTGAGCGATCGCTTAACCTATCGTGTACAGAACATATATGTGATACGATAAATTGATGGGTTAGTATGCTTTTTGTGATTGTGTTACTTACATTTAATTTTCAACACCGTTGTCTTTCTGTTTACCGCTTACCAAGAGAGAGATACGTCTCAGTATGAACTACTTTTACAGCACAATATAAATATAAGAAACATGTGATCTTGTCAATAACAGTATCGACTCTTACCCGGCCAGCATTTTTCTACCAAATTAATTTTGAGCATGAAAAAAGAAGGAACTATTCTGAACATATTCTGCGTAGAAAAACGTTTATTATAAAATCATTATTCAATTTCATAACATCAAATATTAAAGCACAAACAATAGTTTCTTCTATGTTTACATCGCAGCTGCGTCCATGGTACAGCTCTGCCATTTCCTTTTCCTCTATGAAAGATATCTTTTCAGAACACAGTGTAAATACAAAAACACCACACAAATAATACAATAAATTCGAAATAATCTTCTTCTTAGATGCAAAACCTTTAATTTTTGCATTATTTTTACACACTAAAAAAAATATTCTTGAACTTTCCAAGAACAAATGTAAAAAATTGTGGTACCATATTGGAAGGCTTGCTGTTCACTTTGAATAGTTGGTGGCATAGACTTTTTGCTAACATAAATTTAAAAACATATTTTCATTTCAGGTAATGCAACTCATGTCCTGTTGGGGTCCGCTAATATATGCCGGATGTTTTGCTGCTACACTAAGCACAGCACTTACCAATTTACTCTCTGTGCCAAGACTGATACAAGCATTGGGAATCGATAGAATATACCCCGGCTTAATCTATTTTTCGAAAGGTTACGGCAAGGCAGGGGAACCATATCGTGGATACGTTTTAACATTTTTAATTTCAAGCGCTTTTGTTTTAATAGGTGCGCCGACATATAAAATTAAACTATTTACTTAATATCAATTTGTATTAAATTTCAGCTGACCTAAACGCAATTGCACCCTTGATCTCAAACTTCTACTTGGCGTCGTATGCTTTAATCAATTTCTGTACTTTCCACGCAGCCTTCATTAAACCTTTAGGATGGAGACCTACTTTCAGGGTAAATATTTTTTTGTTTATTAATAATTATGTGCTATAATGAAACATTTTGTTTCAGTATTACAATACATGGCTCAGTTTAGCTGGTTTCATTGCTTGCGTAGTAATAATGTTTTTGATTAATTGGCAATCTTCTTTAATAACGTTCATCGTCATACTAGGATTGTATCTTGTAGTGGTTTACCGAAAACCAGGTAAATATTAACACATATAAAGAAAAATGTTTCTTAGTTACTAAAACGGAAAACTCAATTTATAATAAGTAAGGACATAAACAGTTTTAAATACATTCATGCAGTCATGCAGAAATAAAAGTAATACGTGGATGATTTGGCGGAAAGTGAGACTCGATTACTAGCTCTATCTTTCGGAAAAGATTATACTAATGCTGTCTTTTTTTTGTGGCAGGTGAAATTTATACTGCAGTAAATCAGATGTAAATGCAAACACTACTATTTCACATTTAATTTACGTAACAGCGCATCCATTTGCCATTTATTTTGTTTTGATCACTGGCAAAAAATAAATAACAGACGATTTGTTTCTTCATGAATCAATAGATTTTACCTTAGCATTAGATGTCTGTATACAACACGTAGTCGAAAGTCATAACGCACACTGGCTTTCGACGGTATAGATTGTGTACGGAATTTGTTTCGTACGAATTTTTGCCGTGGTATCCATGTGCGACATTGTTTAATTATCTGCCGATGATGACAACTTAGTTGTCGAAATACGTATACAGAATGCGAAAATTAATGTGGCAAGGGGTTATATATCAACCTTAAGTGATTAAGTTAATCAACCACAGGTTCCATCAAATGTTAATTCGAAACACCTTTTGTCTTTTGATGCAAAGTTATAGGCAGTATTTAGTTTCAGGGTAACAATCTGCAAATAGTTTGTTTTGATATTTATCAACTGTCTTATTTGACCTTTATTTTCCGCCACTGTTTTTATATTTTCTTTCTAAAGTTTTCTCAAACATAACCGTCCTTTCTTCTAATTCTCGCTTTGACTTCACAAATGCCTTTAGATGCAGCAATAATGTTAATAAAAACATAGAAGACTGTTAAACGGAAAAATAAATCAATTAAGACTAATATTTAAAATTTATAATCAATTAATATACTTTATAAATATTTCAATTATCTAATTCTTTTTTAGATGTGAACTGGGGCTCATCTACTCAAGCTCAAATATACAAGACAGCGTTAAATACGGCTCACAGGTTGGTAAATACGGGTGAGCATGTGAAACTCTATGAGCCGCAAATATTGGTGTTATGCGGTGCAACGCACGCGAGACCAGCCCTATTAGATTTTGCTAATTACATCACCAAAAATAATTCTTTACTGGTTGTTGGAGATATTGTAGAAGTAAATATAATATTTCACATTTACATAAACGAAATTAACAATTGTTTATCAACAGAAAAAACTATCGCATAAAGCAAGGACTACTCGAAGAAGGATAGCTTACTCATGGTTAAACGATCACAAAATAAAAGCTTTCTACACGGTACTTGACGGAGTCGACTTTGAAACTGGCGCTAAAGTATTACTTCAAGGTAGCGGTATAGGAAAACTGTCACCGAATGTTCTCATGATGGGCTTCAAAAATGACTGGCGAACTTGCAATTCAGATGAATTGGTGTCTTACTTTAATATCTTACAGTAAGTTACGATTTCATTTCAACATTTATAGAATAAAAAATGACTATATAAATTATATTATAACTAGAATATGTAGAAAATCCAAGGGGACAGTACCACTTCTTAGAAGCTTAGTTCTTACTGCTGGTCTTCCTTGTAAAGTTCTCTATACCTTCCGCCACTACATACACGACATAAGTCTATCTCTAAGTTATTATCTAACAATAATACCAAACCATATTTATCAAACAGCTATAGGCTGTTCAATCTGTATAAAATAATATAGTTCACAAATTTATATTAGTCATGTAGGTTTTTAGCCCTCTACCGTACTCTCAACAAATATATGATAAATTTTATTATATTACGAAAGCGGATTAGTAATTGGTGAATCTAGCCGAGAAAACACATGCACTTTCGCAAAAAAATTATTTTATTTTCAACGAATTCTCATTGTAACTCATTACACCGATGTCAAGTCTTTTCATTAAAGAATTAAACTTTATCTATCGTGTTCGAAATATGCGTTATACGTTTTCAGGCTAAGAAAAAAGAAAAAGCCTGAAAGAGCTAAATTTAGAGAATGAGCTGGTTACGGAAGCATTTAGAAATGTAGTCCATGAATTTTGGTCATTGAAACAGTCGAAGTGTGAACACTAGCATTATCATAAAGATAAAGCACTTATTTCTTCCTTAAGATGTACCTTTTGTATTGTATTACATCGTATAGTTGATCTAAAAGGACTGAACTATACTTTCACTTTTAATTCTTGTACTTTTCCTTTCGTCGTCAGAATATCTCCATTTTGATATATTTTTTCCTAATCATATCACATTGTACTTATTGTATTCATTGTTAACCTTCATCTTCATTTGTCATTTGTATTGTTATTTAAAATGAACAAGAGAAAATGAATGGTATTTGATAAACCTTATTGTGATCAAATGCAATTTATTTTTCATTAGTCAATGTATTTATCTTTAGTGGTTATATCCAGATTTATCATTCAAGTAACAATATTACTTTTGATTCAGTGATTCGTCCCATCAAGTACACAGTGCTCTTTCTTTAACAAAAAATAATTTTTCGACGTTTGCTTTGCACACGCCAGATAGTGGATTAAGAGATGTGAAGTTCATAGTTAGCTCGATTTTTTTGGACTATCTCGGATTTCACCCAAACGTAGCACGGATTCTCCTCACTTGATCTTCCGAAATTCACAGTCGACCTAGATTATTAACTGTTGAAATCACAGCCGTATTTTCTTCAGATGCAGAGGTATAATATCAAATCCCCCCTAGAAAAGCAAGCCACATCGTAACAACTAAAAGTAATTTCACGAATTCGAGAACGCAGAAAGTCTGTTGCTATCGACTTGCCACTACGAGTGTAAACAAACATGTGTCAGTTATTTATACTAAGAAACCGCCTCTTTCCAATGGTCATTGCCTCGTTCTACGACAATGCTCGAGAATATAACATTATGTCATGGAATCGATTTATTCTTTTAGATTAACTTTGTATTATGAATTTTGGATAAATAAGAGTTTTGTTCAGTACTTGTTAAAGTGTATATTGACCAACAAAATTCTCGTTAAAAGACGGTTCGCTTTAAAAAAGTTTATGGTTTATAGAAAATTGGAACGTGATTTAATAAAATTCAAAGAAATAGTAAATAGTAACCTCTGCTTTTAATTAAATCACCAAAAGATTCCACTTTTTAGCGCTGCATTTGACAATCGTCTTTCCGTCGTTATACTACGATTGGCGGACGGTTTGGATTACAGTAGAATAATGGAAGAAGATGAAAACGTACTAAATGGAGATTTAAGCTGTAGCATGCCAGCATCCAGGACAGAAGCACTACCATCCATAGCAAGACAACTCATGCATGCCGACTCCAATTTAAATATATCTCATCTGGTTGCCTCGGAGGGCAACATTTCTTCCAATGTATCTTCCAGTAAGTTATCTAAATCTAAAAGTTGGCTGCATTGTGCACCAAGTATGTGAAAAAAGAATTGATTAGTTTTAGATACCCACATAAAAATTTAATCTATTGACATTTTATTCATTTATTTTAAAAATAAATATTCAAAATGACCTCTACACTTCGAAGAATTATTTATTTTTCAAAATCAATTTAGTCGCGTTTTTAATGTTCTTGGCCATTACTGACCCTTCAAAAAAAATACAGTTATTTATATTGTTAGATTTGGCTTAACTTTCATCCGATTATTATCTCTAACTTTGTTTTTTATGGATTTTATAATGCCTGCGCCTTAATTGAGGAGACGAATTTAATTTGAAGGCTAATATACTCATGTATTCTAACTAATTAAATATTAAATTCGATATCTTCTCTTCGTCATTCTTATTACTTTCACATTGGCTAAACGTTCTTGCTGCCTATTACAGATGCATATAATCATATCAATTTTCTAATTTTGCTTTTTTCTTTAGATACGACAAGAACTTATAATCTCAACCAGAAGCTTCCTAAAAATAAAAAACTAAATGTGGATAAGTTAATTTTCCGGAGCAGCTCAGGACAAGAACTGAATAAATCTGTTTTGGATAAGATGTCCGTATTTAAAAACAAACAGAACCATGGCACGATAGATGTTTGGTGGTTATACGACGACGGTGGATTGACGATGCTGTTACCGTACATTATATCGACTAGAAATCACTGGTCTAATTGTAAATTAAGAGTATTCGCACTAACAAATAATAATCTCGAAAAAGAAGAAGAAAAGAAGTAAGTTAAAAACCTAATTTTAAAAATATATGAAGTACAATTGTATTGTTTTTAGCATGGCAAATCTACTATCCAAATTTCGGTTAGATTATTCCAGCTTACAAATGGTAAATATATCGGATAAACCTTCTGCTTCCACGATACAATTCTTTGATGAACTTTTAGAAAGTTTTAAGACACCGTGTGAAGTAAAAGAAAGAGGTAGTATATACAAAAAAAATATATACACGAAGTAAAGTATTTATAATTTTGGTTACAGAATGCAAAGTTTCTGAAATAGAAATAGCCGCCCTGCAAGAGAAAACGTACAGACAATTGAGGATACGGGAGTTACTCTTGGAACACTCAAGCGAGGCAAACTTAGTTGTTATGTAAGTAGACAATCGAATTTATACAATATTATAAGAGATTTCTATGTAATCTAGCCAAATGTCAACATTTATAAATAATCTGACTAGATGGTGTTGAAATTGAAAAATTTTAGTGATTCTGGTAGCATTTTGAATAATGAAAAATGATTTAAGACTGAACACAGAAACGCTGTTAAATATCTGACTACAGTGAGAGAGAGATAACCCACCGATTGCTGTATATAGCGAGAATAAATAAAATTGTTGTCGGAATAATTTCGTTAGGCTGAAGAATTTATTAAAGATGATCAAAAATTTGGTAGATTTCTCGGAACAAACACAGACAGAAAACGATAACAAAAATTGAAAATTTACAAATCGTAGAATTAAAGTTGATTATTGCAACAAAATTTCGGATATCAGATATACCACTTTTGAAAAATTTTATATGGGGGTTTAGGAATGAATAAAGGGTCAGCGAGATGGATTCCTAGGCACACTAAAACGAAAACTTATTATGCGTGATGTTGTCAGGAAAATTTCGACGACTTAAAATAAAACTGCAAGTTTTTCCAAAGAATATTACTGGTAATGAAGCCTGTAGGACTTATGTCTCCATTAGACATCAGACCCACTTTCTACACGGTGTTGACCCTCCCAACTTTATTTATTTTTGTATGCTTTCTCCTGATTAAATTTTATCTTCCTGTCTTGTTTTTCATGTGAAAGATTCTCGTTAAGCAGCTTTAGAACCTCTCACATGTTTTTTTTTTTACTTTTTGCTTTTGAATTTTGCTCTATAACCGTTTCACACACTTCCTACCCCCATAGGGAGGTGCTCCCAGGTAAACGTCAACTAGTACGGGAGCACTAATAAACGTGCTCGTACGCTACTGTTATTTCTGGGACGGCGAGAAGTTTTTATTTGTTGAGTATACGAAGAAGTCATTATTATCGTACCTATCCAACCTTCCCTTTTCTGTACACTACTATGAACCTGGAAGTTTATTCAATATTACACATGACTATATTGCAACTAAAATTTTTGCTTATGCCATAATTAATGAAGACCACGATCAGCAGAGTAGTTCAAACTTTCGCCTAAATTTATAAAGGACGTGAACTTAGTGTTAGAAAACTATTGTAAATATATATAAAATTACATTTAAACGCCTTTTCAATTGTCAAGAACAGAACTATTAAAAAAAAAGTATTAATCTTCAAATAAAATTGCATTTTATATAGTTTTCAATAGTGTTAGTCAAACGAATAAATGTAAATGTAAACACATGTTCTCGAGATAGAAACATTGCGGATTTTTTTCTGGAACGTTGAAAGTGCAGGTTTACATGATATTTGATATTATTTGAATTTTTATGTACATATATATGAATGTATGGGTTTTTTATTTATGTATGAGCAAAATTATTAATACTCACATGTAGTACAATTTTAATAGCGTGCACATCGTTTCTGTATTTTCATTTGTGTACGCAGCTGTATAACTGCCGTTTGACTCCAAGATCCCGGTTTTTAACAGCTAAAATAATTTTATTCCAATTTAAATAAACATGTTAATTAAAAATTAGTTAAGTGTATACACAAAATAACAATTATTTTCATTACTTTAGGTCATTACCTATGCCTCGTAAAGGAACTGTGTCAGCGCCACTATATATGGCATGGTTGGAAGCATTAACCAAGGATCTACCGCCATATCTGCTAGTGAGAGGAAATCAACAATCAGTGTTAACTTTCTACTCGTAATTTCCTATTAATTGTTAATTATGTTTATATCTTATTAAAGATAGATCGATGTACGAATGAAACTAGAATGAGTGAGTAAGAAAAAGTATACAAGAAAATGTAGTAATGTGTTTATATGTATTACAGTTAATTTGGCACTAAAAGATCGTTATTTTCACAATAGTAATATTTTGTAAATACGTATGTAATTTTATTTATTTTATCCAAAGGATCTGTTTCTGTTATAATAAATAGTAAATATATGTATTAAAGTGATATTTCGACTAATTATGAAGTTTTATTGTACGTCTATCATGCCCAGAAATCACTTAATTTTTGATGATTCTTGTGCTTCACTCTAGACCACCTTCCAATTGAAATACTAGTTCATATTGTCAGAGTGTAGGATGGGCCTTTTGTATCCAGACATAGCAGCTACTGCTATTAATGTTGTTGTTAATATTTTACATTAAAATTCTTCTCCCCGAGAATAATTGAAATTGTTTTATTCTAATGAAAATATTTGTACAGGCAACTTGATTTACATAAGTAATGTGTACTGGGTTACATAATTTTGAATATTTCTTGCTCCTATTACTTCCTTGAATTGTCGCTCTCCTAATACAGAATTTTAAACCAACAATTATACGAGTAAAAATACACGTACAAAACTTAATTCACATCAGAGGAATACATTGGGTTACCTAGCGATGAATACTTTTTTACTCCCAATACCTCTTTGCACATTTGCTCTTCTGAGGTATATGTAATTAGTATTTACAAGAAATATCAATAAGAGAAATCGCATAGATAACTTAATATACATCAGTAGTGTACATTTGGTTGCTTAGCTTTGAATATCTTTTGCCCCTAAAATATTACATTTTTACTATCCTGATACTAAATTCTAATTTAACAAAATTCCTAATGAAAATGGTTTATGCATTAAAATATTGACAATTTTGTTCAATTACAATTTGATAGCAGAATTATGAGAAAGTATTTGGAGCAAGAGATCTTCTTGCTCTGAAACTGTTTCAGTGTGTCTAGCAAAGAAAAATTTACTCTACACCACAGTACAGGGCAAAAAAGATTACTATCTTTTTCAGTAACTAGCAAAAACAAATTACTTAATTTTTTAAGAAACAGAAAGTAAATACTAATGAGAGAACAACTGTAAACTCTAAGCATCTTTAATTAATGTTACAGAACTTGGTTATACATAAACAGAAATTTTCTGTAGATACAGAAATTTTTATGAATACAAAATAAAAAATGATGTGGCATGTTTGTAATTATTTATTGATATTTTTTCCTTTACAATACAATAAATTCTAACTTGCGAGATCCATAAATCAATTAATAATAATAACAATAAAAATACATTTGCTTAATGAATCTAAAAAACCATATACAAACTTTCGACGGTATAAATTCGAGTTCTAAACCCAGTGAAGTATAAGATTACATGGAAGTGTCTGAATTTACTCACGTAATTCGTTAATATTTTGTAAGTATAAAAAAACAACCAAAACAATTAATTAATAAACATTAATAGATCCTTAAACCTAAGTTACAATAAATTGAATAAAGGATGTAAATTAGATATAATTGTGGCGCCATCTCTGAAGCAGTGTCCAAGTTTCCTTCTGTGTCTTTCAGTTTTAAAATAGTTTGGGTTTGAAACTCTAATTAGTATCCACAAAAATTTGTTCAATAATAAATAAAATTAATTTACAAATGCACAAAAATTAATATTTATATTCATAATTCAAACAGTAGGCAATGGTTAAAAACTAAAATAATTATTTTCTATAAACCGTTTTAAATTATATCATAATAAATTGCATTTTCGGGATTATATAATAAATTGTAACTAATTTCAAGATTATGTAGCGTCCTCTGTAATGCCCGTATTTGATCTCTTACTAGTGTCTTTCGAAAAGGTTTGAAATTCGACTTAGTAACATTAAAACTTTTGGGATTGTTTATTAGATGGCGAGGTAAGCAAATGAGTTTTTGTTATTAATTTTCATTAAAAATTAGAATTTATTGTATTGGGTTGGCAACTAAGTACTTTCAGTTTTTACTGATAGAGAGCGTTGCTTTATTTTTTGTATAACGTATGTTAGTGCTGTACTTTACCTTTTGTCGCGTGATACTAGTCACATTGACGTAACTTCAGAAGCAAGTAGTGCGTGATTTTTATTAAAGCTATTAGTTGTGGGTTAATTTTAAATGGAGTGCAGAAACGAACATTTTCGACATATTTTACTATTTTATTTCCGTAAAGGAAAGAAAGCAGCTGCGGCTCACAAAAAGATATGTGAAGTTTATGGTGCTAATTGCTTAACAGAGCGCACGTGTCAGAATGGGTATAAAAATTCCGTTCTGGAAATTTTTCCCTCAAAGATGAGCAACGTTCTGGTCCGCCTACTAAAGTTGATGATGACCAAATCAAAATCATAATTGAAGAGGATCGTCATATAACTGTTCGAGAGGTTGCGGAGAGGCTACATGTATCGCACACAACAAGTGAAAAACATTTAAAATGTCCTAGGCTAGTTAAGAAGCTTGATATTTGGGTACCTCATGAATTGAAAGAAATTCATTTAACACAAACAATCAACTTTTGCGATATGCACCTTAGACTAAATGAAACCAACCCTTTCCTAAAAAGAATCATCACTGGTGATGAAAAATGGGACCTGTACAGTAACATAGTTCGAAAACGATCATGGAGCAAACACGATAAACCAGCTCAAACCACATCGAAAGCTGAATTGCATCAAAAAAAGATCATGCTGTCAGTTTTGGTGGGATTACAAAGGTGTTGTGTTTTTTGAGCTGCTTCCAAGGAACCAAACGATCAATTTTGATGTTTACTGTCAACAATTAATAAAACTGGATGAAGCAATCAAAGAAAAACGGCCAGAATTGTCAAATCGGAAAGGTGTAGTTTTCCATCAAGATAATGCAAGGCCTCACACATCTTTGGCAACTCGTGGGAAACTATTGGAGCTTGGCTGGGAAGTGATGCCACATCCCCCATACAGCCCTGATCTAGCACCATCTGATTACCACTTATTTCGAAGTTTGCAGAATTCTTTGAATGGTAAAACTTTCACAAATGACAATGACCTTCATTCGCACCTGGTTCAGTTTTTTGCTGATAAGGACCAGAAATTTTATGAGCGCGGAATCATGCAGCTGAAAGAAAGATGGCAAATGTCATTGAGCAAAATGGAAAATATATAATTGATTAAAAACTATTCTTTGTTTAAAAAAAAAGTGTTTTATTTTATACTACAAAACCGAAAGTACTTAGTTGCCAACCCAATATATTGTTTTACCAAAAGTGTACCTTTTGCATTTTACCTCCAGTGATCCCTCATTTATGGCCGGTAGTGTATGTAAACTACATAAAATAAATCTCTAATATCCTTATATTGGGATTACAAGCATCAATAGTGCAAGGCCAGAGTATTATTGTTATAACCAAATGAAAAATTTTCCGATGATTTAGTATCGTATCATTTAGTAAAGAGGCGTGCGTATGCATACAACTTATTCATACACAGCAACAAATCATCACGGGTAGACATTTCTAAAGTAGTTCATGAATGTGGTATATAAAAATGCAATAATTTATGTTTACTGTTTTAATATATCTCTTAACTATCAACAAAAATATGTGCATTATGCGCTATTGAATTGTATCATTACGATCAAATATGAGGAATATATAGACACTATTCTATAAATCATTGTATAATCGACATTGAAGAATCCAGCAGCACTGAATACAGGCGCGTTTGAAAAAGCGTGTTCGGCCAGATTGTTTAAACTCTGACTTATCAGTTGATCCCTTACATTCATACTGTTATTAAATACGTATGCTAATCTAAAGCATATGTCAGAGGTCCTCGCGAACTCTGAGATGGTATCATCAGCCAATTTGCTCAGCACCAGTTGTATTATCTATAAATCAAGACATTAAGAACAGCGTAACAACATATGTATATTAAAGATCTGATTTAGACAAAACTAAAAGCCGTTAACCTTGCAAAATTTTAAATTAACACTGTTTAATTATATAAACAATATAAGTTCTTTTAAGGTAAAAAAGTGGATTGAATGATGAAATATAATAAGAAATTAGCAGGAAAATAAGCCATGAAACATGGCATGCAATTCACTAAAAAAAGAATAGAAGGCACCACTAATGCGAGTTTCTGTATTGATAAACAACATCATAGAATTACATCACCGTGTAGGAAATTAGAGCATTAAATCGTTACACTTAATGAGGATCTCGTCACGGAGGATAAATACATCACTTTACGTAATAATAGAATACTTAAAATGCCGAATATTTTACAAATAATAAAACTATGACTAAGCCTTAAGTTATTATTTGTGACACTTCAGTAATAAGCGTAACTTATAATTAGTTTAGTTCCATGACGAGTATACACAACAGTTATTAGAGGCTAAACTATGAACCAATCACATAGTCGTTAAAAACTAAGTCAAAAAGGCGATCCTGGTTACCAAGAAAACACTTGTATGTCTAAATGCATGCCACAAGAACTGATAGAACAACTCTGTAGCTGTGTTGGAGTTGATAACGAAAGTATACAAGTACAGATATTCATTTAATCTTCTATAGCAAGTTCACGGCAGTAACTTCTATAAGTTAATAGAAAAACTTAAGGCGAATCTCTTAGGGAAAAACTGAGGGATACCGTTTTTCACAAAATCAATTTCGACAAGATAGGAATGAATTGAAAGAAGATCTACTTGTACAGGCAGAATCTTTCTCATACAGAGATGGATCTAAGACAGAACGAGGAAGTTGGAATTCCCTAACTCAAAGAAAGCACTATCATTCACGTATTTTAAGTGGAGGCGGTCGTATTAGAGAAATTAGTAACAAAAACATAGCGGGAATTTTTTCTAACAGTCAGGCAGTGCTAAAACATTATATTCCATACAGGTGAAATCCAAACTTGTATTAAATTGTTTATACGTCCTAAATACGAGGGTAGTTTGACAAGTAGTGAGAATGGAAAAGAAAAACGAATTTTTTAAATACAAAATAATTTTTATTTTTCAATATATTCTCCTAAAAGAGCAATACGTTTATTCCAACGGTCGTCCAATGCCCTTACGCCATCTCTAAAATGCGATTCGGGAAGGCTTGCAAAATACTCATTTACGAAGATGATAAGCTCGTCGTTAGACGAAAATTTCTTTCCACCTAGTGCCGTTTCCGATTTTGGAAAAAGATGGAAGTCGGAAGGGGTTAGATCCGGCGAATAAGGCGCATACGGTACTAATTGGAAATGCAACTCGTGCATTTTGGACATCGCAATTATGCTGGTATGCGAGGGAGCGTTGTCTTGGTGAAACAGAATCTTTTTCTTTGCCATTTCTGGCCGTTTAGCACGAATCTCAACATTTAATTTTTGTAGAAGTTCTGTATAATATTGTCCGTTTATTGTGGCACCTTTCTGAAGGTAATCAATGAGCAAAATGCCCTTTGAATCCCAAAAAATTGATGCCATCACCTTGTTTGCCGATAAAGTGGTTTTCGCTTTCTTTGGAGATGCAGAACCACGTTCTAACCATTGTTTCGACTGTTGTTTAGTCTCAGATGTACTGTAGTGTATCCAAGTTTCATCGCAAGTAACAAATCGCCTACAAAAATCAACCGGATTCCGCTTATAAAGGTCCAAACACCCATTGGAAATGCGCAAACGAGTGAACTTTTGATCAGTCGTAAGCAATCGCGGCACCCATCTTGCCAAAAGCTTGGAAAGGCCCAATTCTTTCGTTAAAATGTGGTGCACGCGTTCTGTTGAAATATTTACCATGTCTGCTATCTCTCTGCTTTTTCCATTTTAACAAAACAACGGGTTGCTTCTTTTTCAATCAGCTATCAAAAATAAACTAATCAACTGATTTATCTAAATATCGGAATGTAAACATATAAATAGGCAACCTGAATTACAGTGCATTTGTTTTACCAATTAGAGTGCCACCTATATGTCATTCTAACTACTTGTCAAACTATCCTCGTAAGTTTAGTAATTGTAAAAAGTAACGGCAACATAGATCTTAGAAAGAATGGCCAAATCGGTTCAACAAGCTATCTATAGAGCTTTCATAAGACCCGAAGTCTGCCTGTGATGTTTCAAAAATAAACACCAAGTTGAAAATAGATTTTGGAAAAGGCGGAAGGGCTCAGTAGGTCAGAGACGATTACTTACAAGTAACAGACTTTGAAATAATCGAATAAATAAATAAATAAACAATATAAGACATGCAAATATTTTTATATTGCAGCTATAACGCTTTTAAACAAGAAACAAAATGCATTGACAGATTTCAACTTGCAACTTGCACAGCGCTTCGGTGCAGGGCCTGCGCGACTGCCACAGCTTGGGGGTATAACAGCGCGTACGCGAGCGATCTTGACTACATTTAGATTTTTGCCCTTTTTTGTATCATAGCTAATTTTTTAGCTGTAATAATAGGTAATAATGGAAAGGCATGCACAGGTTTGGAAAGCCATAGGACAATTGGAAGGTGGACGGAGAAAGTAAGCAGTTGCTGAAGTTTTTGCAGTTAGCCAAAGTGTGATTTCGCGTATGTGGAATCGGTTTTTAGAAACTGAAGATGTTCAGAGAAGACGAGGACAAGGACGTTCAACATCTGCAACACCAAGAGAGGATCGATACCTAACAGTACTTGCACGTAGAAACTGCACTCATAAAGCAATGTAGCCTAGAAGTGAGCTTGCTACTGCTATAGAAGGAGCAGCAGCAAGCTGCAACTCAGACAATGAGAAATCGTCTTCATAACCTTGGCATGTATGCTCCAAAACCCCTACTATGCGTTCCACTAACTGCTCTTCATAAAAAGTCGCGAAGAATAAGGGCTGAGCAGCATAATTATTAGAATCACGATGGCTAGGTACGAGTATTGTTTTGTGACGAATTCAGATTCGCCCTAAATACAGATAACAGGCGTATTTTAATTTGGCGTGAATCTGAAACATGTAATCAGAAACAATTTGTTCGAGAAAGGCCGCAGTATGAAGGTGGGAGGGTAATGGTATAGGCTGGAATAAGCGCAGGAGGTCATACAGACCTTTATGTGATACGGAATAGCAACCTGACCGCTCAGAGGTATCTGGATGAAATGTAGAGACCCATTGTTCTTCCGTACGCTGGCGCTATGGGTGAAAGATTAATTCTAATGGATTCAATGCTCGTCCATATCGAGCAAATATCGTGAACAACTGAATTGAACAATTTGGAATCAATAGAATGACTGATCAACAAATTCTGCTTATAGTAATCCTATAAAGTCTCTTAATTGAGTATTCATTTAATGATATTTATTCACTCTAGTGCCTTATTAGCTTTATAATGTGCACAAACAAGTTCAAACGTGTCAATGGGTTGAGTTTCTTATTTAAAGACGTTGTAATTAAATATAAAAATATTTGCAAGGTGCGACATTCTTTATTTATTTATTCTATTACCATTTTTTCAAATATCCCCTAATTGTTTCGAGCAGTGTAGATGCACATAAGTGAAAGTAAGCGCTCTATCGAATTTCACTTTGCCCCCCATTCCGCTCATCCCGCTCTCCTCAACATTTTTTTTTTGTCAAAAATACAAAAGTACATTAAAGATGATAACTTACCAAAAGGTAAACTGTCCATAAAGCCAATAAAGCGGTGTAAAATGAACTATACTTTTCCATAGATATAACATAACTGTGATTGTAAACATATCCGAATGCTATATGTCCTCCAGATAACAAGCAACTGGTTATAATGAAGAATATTAAAATCAGTATCTGCCAACCGAAAACACTATTGAAATAATTAACAGCCTCACACAATGTTACATAAATCGAATTCAATCTTTTAAAATTTCCATTAATATTAACACATGCACCCTGCAAATTTACATTGGAATACCTCAATCTACATTTCGCAGGGTATAAGTTCGTAAAATCACTAATTTCTTCGTTTAATATCTTAATATTTAAATGAATTACTTTGATATATAAACATATTTGTGCGGAGATCATGAATATTTGGTAGGAGTTAATGTATTCCATCAAATGGGATACCATATGCATGTCAATTCCATCAGATATCCAAAAGTTGTATGCAGTAAATCCAAAGAAATTAACATGTACTAAAAGAAATAACAAATACTTTTTAGATTTTAGCTTAGTGTGAAGCTTTGCATCAAGCTCTCTGCTAGATATGACGAGTTTTTTTATAAAATTTTGATATAAATGACGATTGAAATAATTAACACTCGAAATAGATAATATACTTAGCACAGTGCCGCAGAGTATTCTTATTATTTTTACTACTCCCATTGAAGTAGATTTGAAGTCCTCATCAATATCGTGATAGGCGTATAAACTAAAACAAAGTATAATAGTTGTAAATAAAAACGCATAAATTTTTTCTGTCTTGTTGAAATCTCGTGGCATCATGGCGAGAAATCTGAACACGTAATTGAACGGTTCCATATAATTTTCGAAATTAACATGGTCGAAGTTTGTTTCGGATTTAAAATTAATGATTGTTTGAAGCATTAAGAGACGCGTCTCAACAAACTCTATTCAACTGAGAATAAAGTGAAAGAAAATTCAATTCACATAAGTGGATATTTATTATTTGTTGTTATTGATTTAAAAAACACTTACTAAAATTACAAAATCTTAAAAGAAGCGATTACACCGTTATCGATTCAATTTGGGCGTTCAAATAAGAAACTTTTTATTAATAAAAGGGAATATTAAGATTTATTCCTGTGTATTTATTATTACTTGTAAAAGACCTTTTAAAAATTTGCCTAAATACTATAGAAATAAAACTATCATTTTTATATAGGTTATACCAAAATAATTGACTGTGTTCTAGGAAATTTTGATTCTTAAATTTGAAATCGTATTTGTTATTTTTCACTGTCAAATTTATTCTATTTTACATAGACGTATCAAGCCATTTTTCGGAATTGATTTGTATTGATTTGTAGACATTATTTGTATTTTATTATGAATTTTCAGACGATTCTAAGACTTCAACAACAATTTTTTTCAAGCTTTGTGCATGAAATAATTGTTTTAAGCGCACCAATTTATTACAGCGATAATTTTAGGCTATACAGTAGTGATGGTGTTTCAACTTGAAGATGTCCTTTGATAGCTCAGTCCAATTTAGCCAATGTAGATGTAAGTGTAATGTTAGATGGGCTATATGTGGGCGAAAGTTATCGTGTAGGAGAATAACGCCCTTGTTTAAAAGACCACATTTTATTGTACGTATGGATGGCTTAACATTTCCAAGAAGCTGAATGAATCGTTTTTCGTTTTTCGTGAAAATCGACGGAAATTGGTTCAACAGCGTCCCAGAAAACAGACGCCACCGCTTTGCTAGTCGATGGTTGTGTTTTAAATTTTTTGGGCGGAGATGAGCTTGAGTGACGCCATTCCATGCTAACATTCTTGCTTTCTGAGATATAATGGTGTGCCCAGATCTCAGCAAATAGTATGATACGAGACAAATCATCAGCTTCATACTCATGGTGAAGCCGGAGTTCTCAACAATCAATCTTGGAATCTCAATATACAGGGTGTCTATAAAAGAACTCCGGGGTTTTAAGACAAAATATTTTAATAAAGTAAAAAACGTACATACTGTTTTATACATGATTAGAAAGCTTACATTTTCTAGATTTTTAACAACTTAGTGAAGTTCAATGTGAGCTCCGTGAGTGGCACGGCACACGTCGAAACGGTATTCTACCTCTTCCCATGTCCTGGCGAGCATGTCTGAGGGAACGGACGCCACGCAATTCTCTATTCGTTCCCTGAGATGGCGAACATTTCGAATTTTCTCCGCATACACAAGATTCTTGATATGCCCCTAGAAGAAAAAGTCCAACGGAGTCATATCAGGGCTCCTTGGTGGCCATGGAATATTTCCCTTCCAATCCACCTGTTGCCGAAACGAGCGTCCAGTGACTCACGCACACGCAAACTGAAGTGTGGCGGCGCCCCATCTTGTTGGAAGTAAACTAAACCTTTCTCCGCCTCAATGTCATCCAACTGAGGATAAACATACTCCTCTAACATGTCACAATAGACATCACCATTGATATTCCTTTCGACAAAAATGAAGGGACCTATGACTCTGTCACGCATAAGAGCACACCAAACATTCACTTTGGGCGTGTCACGTTCGTACTCAATAAACTCATGGGGCGGCTCTGAACCCCAAATTCTGCAATTATGCCTGTTTACAGTTCCGTTCACATGAAAAGTAGCTTCATCACTAAAAACCACACTTTTTAAAAAATCATTATCTTCATCAATTTTATCCAGCATGGAAACAGAAAATTCGAATCTCTTAACCTTGTCTGCCGGTTTGATATGGTGTAAAAGTTGTATCTTGTAGGCAGTTAAACGAAGTCTTTTACGAATTACCTTATGGACTGTTGATCTTGGTAACCCCAAGTCCAGACTGCGTCTTGTTAACGATTTCTTAGGGCTTCGAGTGCATGAAGCTCGGATTCTGTCCACATTCTCTTGAGACACACGCGGCCTACCCGGCGACTTTTGCTTCAAAACACTTCCTGTTTCCTTGAACGCACATAACCACTGACGAATTGTTTTGTCTGTAGGCGGGTCAACACCATAGCTACGTCGAAAGTTTCTTTGTACAGTAACAACAGAATTAGTTTCTATGAGCCAAATAACACATTGAGCCTCTTGTTGAGGCGTCGCCATAGCGCGGCAGTCCAGACGACACTGACTGCCTGCCGCAGCCGCTACGTCATTTCAAGGTCAACGCTCCGCAGCGCTGCCAACTGTTGAGAGAAACATTCCCAATTGGTATGAGTAAAACTCTTTGAGCTGCTTTTTTCAAAGGAATTGATCAAATTTTGCTATCTTTTATAGTTTAAAAAATATTAATTTTTTAAACCCCGGAGTTCTTTTATAGACACCCTGTATATATATTGAGATTGCCAAGACTGTGAACGTGATTACTAAACGTGTACATCACATTTTGCTTGTAGTAGATCTTTTGCATAGTATGTTATGGTTGATGAAACTTGACTCCATGACAATGTGCCAGAATTGAAACGGCAATCTCAAAATTGAAGGCACCATTGCAGTCCGCTGCCAAAGGAGGCCAAGACGTTTCTTTCAGCTGTAAGGATAATGGCCAAACTATCAACTATTATATTGCACTTCTGGACAAAGTGAAAGTCGTCATTAGTGAAAAAGCACCGCAATGGCTCGAAAGAAAATGCTATTCTTTCACGACAATGCACTGTAACACACCACTCGCATTATTCGGGAAAAATTGTGTAAATTACGATTCCAGATTGTGTCCCAACAACTTTATTCATCGAATCTAATCCCATTAGACTTCTATTTATTCCCAAAACTAAAGCTGTTTCTTGAAGGAGAACAAACGAGAAAGTTGTTGCAGAAGTACAATAAAAGTTTTGCTTTAGTTACTACCGGAAAGCTTAAACAAACTAACCAATTATTATAATTTGTTCATACTCCCCGCTTTTTTAGGATGATTTGAGAGGGTTGTTATAGAATAAATATGCTTTATCCGAGTTAAATATTTACCAATTTGGTTATGGTTTTTTGGTAATATAACATACAGAAATCATTATATATTAAACATATATAATACGTATATATTTGCATCCAATTTTGTATATGATGAGACTATCACATGAATTTATAAATTACGCTATAAATATGAATACTGAAATGCTCCAATTTTACAATTGAAATTAACACTAGCTTAAAATCGAGTATCGTCTGGCAATTTGATAAAATAAGCAATTTGTTCCTCTTCGACGTGATAATCGTGTATCCATCGGCTGCCTTTTCTCAAGCTCCCGTCGATTCCGTCTTTCCATACTCCAGCAGGCAAATATACTTCTCTTTCTCTCATGCCATGGTCTAACACCGGAGCTACGATTAGATCCTCCCCTATGGCGAATTGATCAGCAACCGTATGACATGAGGGATCATTCGGATCAAGCATCCACAATGGCCTCACTAGCGGCATACCATATTCAAGGGCTACACCTACGTATTTTTTGAGTACTGGTGTTACCTATAATGGATACATATATAAATACATTATCTTATGTCCAAGGTTGCCGATATAATGCTAAATCATTATACGTGGACAGATCAGTAATAAGTAAACCTAAAGAAAGGAAAAAAATTTCTTTGTTTTTCAACTTGGTAATCCTCCAAAACTATCAAAATTTGCGTTATATCATTTAATCATTATATGTGGACGGATCAGTAATAGGTAAACCTCAATAAAATAAAAACATTTCTTTGTTTTTCAACTTGGTAATCTTCCAAAACTAACATCAAAATTTACGTTAATTCCAATCGAAAGGAGGCTTGTTATTTGAATAGAAAATGAACAGCTTATAGCTAGTTTTGAAACATGGAAAAGCTGGAGTACTGGTCAATGATTAAGTTCTTACTTTTAAAGAACAAAATAATCGCTGAAATAAAAGTTGGGCAAGAGTAACCAATCTTCATCGATCGCAACAGCACAGATGCCGTCCAATAGCCACGTGTAGTCTATAAATTTTAAAGAAATGATATAAAGTTTGATGATTGATAATTGCACGAAAATGTTCGCGAGTTTCCGTGGATAATAAACCTGTCAAGGTAAATATATTGTCAAACATGACAAACTTGACGATGCAATTATCAGATCGGAGGCAACACTAACGGTGCTGCCAGTTCCAGTTACTGTCAACAATAGAAATAGCGCACGGATAATAAAACTGTCAAGGTAAATATATTGTCAAATATAACAAACTTCACGATGCAAGCATCAGATCGGAGGCAATACTAACAGTGTTGCCAGTTCCCGAAATATAAACAGCTATCCTCGTACCACGTAGCAACTTTGTGTAGAATGAAAACAACACCACTGAGATAGTTCGGTTACATTATACGGATGGACAATCGCGGTACAATAAATTAATAATGAAAATGCGATTTATCCTAATAAAGAAAATGATAAGCCATGAAGATTCTGGAACTGCGAAATTGGAAAAGTAATTCAAAAAAGAAACAATAATCGAAAAGAAGTAGAAACGATGGCATGTGACTGAATGGCCGACAGAAATACGTAAGATACATGAAAGCAGATTAGGACAACATAAACAATAGAAAAACTGTTTCTAACTCGAGTGAAAACTTATCAACTGTACGCTAATGAATGCTAACTGGCAGACAATATGATAACAGAACGTAGTTTCTGAAGATGAACTCTTTATTACACAGATTGCCATCTGTGTGTTACGATTTCTGGAGGTTTCACATCTCCTTTAAATAAAAAGAAAATGATATCTATTTGTGATTTGACCCACGTCTTCTATGACGGTGAAATCAGCAGAGTGAATTAAACAATATCATACGAATAGCTGCCTAAACATATCAAAAATTGTCACTGACTAATAACTTGACCTATAAGTTCGAACTAGATAGATCTAATTCTTAGACTTTCGGAAATGTCCTTCGTATGTCCTTAATTCCTAAATATCTAAATCAAAATCTCTTACCACATATGTTTTAGTGTGTACTGTTTGAGATCAAAAAGTTAATATACTATATAAGAAAAATAACAAAATTTTTACCGTATGTTGTCGTAACGAAGTCATAAATTTCGCCATATCTAACACGCTCTCATCTCCATAATTACTAGGTAAGTTGGTAAATCTAATAACTGGCAAAAAGGTGGCCAACTGTAACCATCGAATGTACAATTCCTTATCGGGTAATTTTGCATTCACACTTGAATTAAAGTAGGTATTTCCTATTCCCTCTGATGACTCGTAATCTCCCCCAACGGCTCCTGGTATCAAAAACGGATAACCAATCAATCCGTACGTTAGAACTGTCGGAATGACCTTCCTTAATCCGTTCCACGAAGATTCAAACTTTGGCAGAGAAACAAATGTTGGTGTTTTAGGTCTTTCTATTGCACTGTTAACCCCGAAAATGTTGACACTATTTTGCAAACCATTGATAAAATATGTTTTATATTGATCCGGATTTATTAATGGTTTCTCGCATTGATAATAATGAGGCATATTGTAGGCAATACCCAAATCCAAGTAATATGCATCGAATTTATATGTTGACAATAGAGTCTTCAATTTATCCAAAAGCCATGGAACTGTATTGTTGTTAGTCATATCCAGAACTCCAGCACTCTGTAATGATTTGTATCGTGTCAGCGCCGGTATCCTCCGATCGCTAAACCTTTCTGACACCAAAAGACGCCTCTTAACTACTTCGGCGAAATTCTTGCTTTCGGTAGATATAAAAGGTTGTATAGTAAATACGATTCTGAAACCTCTTCTATGCATAATTTCGATAGTTTCTTGAAATGTTGGAAAACGTTCTTCGTCGACAGAAAAATCTCCAATATATTTTTGCCAAAATTCATTCAGAAGAACATGACCTTGTTTGAGGAAACCCAAAGCAATTACATCATACGTGTAATTTGAAACGGCTTCTAAAAATAACAAACATCATATTACTCTTACAAATTATTAATCACAATGAACTGTGTTAATGAATAAGGCATGCTGCTGGGAATATGTCTGAAAATTATGTAAAAAACATATATAAAACTAGGTCACTTAAGCGCAGTATTAGCTAAATTATAGATTAGAAATATCAAATTCTACATATATGATAATTAGCGCCATTTAAACTACTGGATTCAAGAAATATTCCCAGCAGGCCTATATTATGTTCAAATAAAATGAGCTAAGAGATCAACGTGGCTTGTCATCGTCATACAAGCATCATCACCTTGGAATCAATTGAATTATAATAAATATAATCTACTAGAATTTACATAAAAATAAACAAATTAATATAAAATGAAAATTTCCTATACTTATGACGAGATATAGTCGGTTATGCCGACGTGATTTTATAACTATATCGCGCAATTGCATATTAGTTCGCTCGAGTAGTTTGTAGAGTTTGTATCGCTAATTTAACCAACCGCATTCAAATGAGCGAAAATGTTACGGTAACAAAAACGCAGGTTACGAGGAATATATTACATACAAATGTTTAAATACATATATACATCGGCATCTTGATTTAATATACCATGGCAAATTCGTAAAGTGTGATGCTTTGCAATGGCTTACAAAGAACAAAATTGTAAACCCCACGTGGAATCAGCGAGGTGCGGACATATTTTAAAAAATGATATACAATATATACAACATATCCAAGTACATTGATAGAATTTATATTCACAATAAGTGTTTGATATTCTATAAACCACTGTGAAGCAAGAAACGGTTTGTACATTTTGAGAAGAATTTGTTTCTGTCTGGAAATGACCGAAGAGAACCCAACTTCGAAGACATTTTCCGCGCGTAAAATTACATACAAATACCATACGGAATATTGTAAAAAATGAGAAAATATGAATAAATGTGGATAAAACTATAGATGCTAGTAAAAACAATGTAATGCATATTTTAGTGCATACTTTTAAATTTAATGGCCCATCGATACCTCTTCTTCTGTCTAAAAACAAAAAGAGAAAACATGTAGTAGAGTTCAAGTAATAAAAGGTGTTATTAAATTTCTTTTTGTTTAATGTATAACGAGGATAATTGAGAAAGATTATTATTAATGTTAAATAAACCTCCAGACTTGCAGTAGAGTACAACATCGCCTGAAAGGCTGGACAGGTATAATTATAAATAAAATAAATAGCGTATGTAATTTTAGACTAGCAAAACGTTTAGAAATGTATTTACACTTGTCGCATTTAACAATCCACCTTTGCAAGTCAGCTTGAAGTCACTGACATGATGCAAGTTATCGGCGATGCCGCGTTTTCGCCCCCCATCGATACTGGTTACCTAAAGACTCAACCACTAATGGAGCCGTAACAGTTGTTAAAGTCAAGATATTAATAAAAAGAAGACCTTCCGAGTCACGTAATATGTTTATTCCCCGCATATAATTTTATAGTAGATACCATTAGACACATTTATTTCGCATAGCTAACGTAAAGAACAGATTGACTAGTTCAAGAAATTTTGTCCAGGAATTTTCTTACCGTCAGAATCTATATTAACTAGATGTGGTACTTAGCTTGAGAAAGTATTGTATTATCTTTCTAAAAGAAAATGAAAATAAATTCTTAAAAAAAAGAATTCTTAAAAATGCACCGATACATAACTGTAAGATATAAAAAAATGATTACCTACAAAATTAGTAATTAGTTTACTTTTTATTGAAAACGTAATTCAAAAACGAATCAGTTGGTTATAAATGATCCACTAATATAAGATACGTAATTGGTTGTATTAACTTTTGTATGATATACAGATGACATAATATTATTCGTAAACAATGGAGACAGTGAAAGCTCTTCAGCAACAATTAATTCTCTTATTTACTTGGTGAAACCAGAAGATGATTCCAAGATGAAACTACACACCAACAAACACTAGATAAAAACGATAATGGTAATGATTCTAAATGATTATATGATGCAGATATTGAAGTGACCATGGCTGAGCATATAGAGTATAATAGATTAGTAAGAGCAGCATTTGAAGAATGATCTAACAAAGCATGACTTGATGAAACACTTAAACTACGTAAAAACACGAACATTACATTGCACCATTCTTAAGATAATATATTTCAATTCGGTTTCTAAGAAGCGTTAAATAACTCTCATCATGGATGTCTAAGTATTAAAAATTGACGATCAAAAAAATATATCTCATACAAAACAAACAAATATCAACTGCACGTAAAATGTACCGCGAATAATTCAAAGCTTACCTTCAACAAAATCATATTTCGTAGCAGCTCTCATTTCCCACAGTGGTTCAGTAAGCAACGTATGAATAATATTGCTTTCTTCTGGTCTCAAACCGTCCCACAATTTCTTTTCCGCCATAAAAGAATGCAACATCGTCATATTCGTTGCTGTACATATGCTGTAGTTCAACTGAGGTAAGGGTGTAAATCGATTTACGAAAGTAAAGTCATTATATTTAGCTTTAAGGCAAAGCTCTTTTTTAGTGTTATCAGTGTTGTTCTTGATTGACACGTGCAAAGGAGTAGAGTTGTCTATAACTATTCCAGCTCCCTTTGAATTGATAAAATATCTTTTCAGTACATTACCCCACTGATTTGTCTCAATTTTTCCAGTTACGAACGGTGCAAAGTCATGATTGGCTTTTCCAAGTTGCAGTATGGATTCTGCTAGTTGTCCTCCGCCGTACCAAAATCCACTAGATGGCGATATATCGAAACAGTCAGTTGGCTCTATTCCTTCGGCTAAAGCTATCGATTGCAAATTGTAACATCTAACCTCTGAATTTAATTCGTATACTTGCATGTAAAATCGACTCCTTTGCATCCATTCTAAACATAAACTTCCGTCGTTTTTATCATCCGATGGGAGGCAAGAATGTACTTTATTGTAACCGATCATAGTGCCCAATTTTCCCGATATAACAATGTCTCCGTCGGAGTTAAATATTTTAATTTCTCGTTTGGCTTTATTAAATTTAATTTTTTCGAAATACGCCCTTTGTAATAATTTCTGCTGGTACAGCATGTAGGCGAAACTCACTAAAAAAACAATCGTGAGCAAAAGAAAGCCTACGAAAATTCGGATTTTATATTCTTTGGGCTTCTTTTTTCTTAGTGTTGTTGGAAGCATCTAAAACAAACCTGATTACAATTTCATAATAATTACAATAATATTTATATTATATATTAGTCACATAAGTATATACTATGGGACAAAAAGCGAAACGCTCAGTAAAAGTACATATATTTAACCAAGTTTTGTACTGAGTTCAGAATAATAAATAATTAAGTTTTCATTGAAAAAATTATGCAATTTATACAGAAAATTTCATGGAGTTACCGCTCCATGTAGACGAATATATTCTGCTATTCGCCTGGATATGCTTCTGATAGATGGACGCCTGTGGGAAGTTATTCCAAGCAATTTGTAGCGCATATAGCAGCTGTTGCAACTTCATTGGGGGATTAGGAAGCATATCAACTCTCCAACCTATCATATTCCAGACATATTCTATGGGCGATAGGTCTGGAAACTGCGCAAGCCAATTGAGAATATTGATGTTGGTTTCTTGCAGGAATCGCAATGTAACAGCTGCAAAATGAGAACGGGCATTATGTTGCTGGAATATGGCATTATCTAACCCTTTTATATATGATACAGCGATAGTTTTAACTTCGTAAATCTACCTTCGAGAATTTAAATGACGTCAAACAGATACTAAAGGAGTCCTATCTTGTGCTAATTCCACCCCAAGCTATCAATTCTCTAGTTAGTGTAGTCTCATGTTCTACGGAAAAATTTAAAAAATGCCTTTCGTCTCTTAGATGTAGGACGTCGAGGACCCAAAAGTAAAAATTAAATTCATCTGAGAGACCAATATTATTCCACTCGTCTTTCAAATCTGTGCATACATTATACCATTCTATTCTCGGGGCACAATGAAGACTAGCGAGAGACGAATACGGTAATATATAAAACGTATAGTTATTTTATGGCCTTATCTCTGCCAAAAAACATTTTCCACAGACTTTGAGGTACTATGTCGATTCCTAAGGGCAAGCAACCTTAGTATCTTCTTCTGGGTCGTCCAGAAACTTTTCTATGATGTTGCCCACATTATTGAGAGTAATCTCTCCAATAATGAATACCCCTAGCAATATTTGTTTGAGATTTCATCAAATGATTTACGCGCCTCAGGCAGTCCAACGGTTCGACCTATTTCAAAATCGCCTATCTGACGATAATTTGATTGTCTTCGAACTTTCGGCAATTTAATAGACAAATTTGGAACTACAGGCTGTTACAATCGAATAATCAAATTAAACTGATGAAAATAATCAAAAGGAAAATGAACTTTTTCGTTAGAATTCGACAAACATCGACACAAAGATCCATTGCCTCCTGCTACGTTTTCATTATTTATAGACTCAATTTTTGTGAAAAGGTTTTGAAAAATTGGATTCAACAGGGTCATTCCTGTGAATGCTTTCGTGGGGGGTGTTTGAACAATATTGTGTTCCATCAATAATGATGTTAACTTTACAATATGATCTTAAATTTCTCATGATATGTGTTTAATTTTACGAACAAGATGTGTCGCTCTTAATGAAAAATTCTGTATAAAGCACCACTATATATAAATGTAAATTAATTTATAATGCGCAATTATGGATGATGATCCATTTTTATTACTGTCTTAATCTTCTTTCTTTTATATTTTTTGTATGAATTTTGACTTGACTTTACATCAAGTTTACTATATTTTACATTACAATTTGTGTGTCTTTTACGTTAATTTAACTTTATTCATTTAGACAAGGTTCTATTTGTATATTTTATATTGTCATATAATCTCTTCGATGACCAATAAATTATTAATTCATTTATTTAGAGCACTTTAATGTATAATAGACACACAGATGTTTATATTATGAAAGAGGTATTTCAAAATTAAGTTTAAATAAACTAATGTATTAATATTTTGTCTCTAATTGTATATTTAAATGAGGTACTGTATAAAATCAATTTTTTGTGAAAACAAAATATTATTACAGAAGGCACAAAACGCAAACATTTGAAACTAGCTTAATTCCAATATATTCTTCTATTTATTTCCCAAAAAGTATACAAATAATTAGTATGGTATTTACCTGTATTTTCTCTCTGAGCAAACTTGCAAGTGAATTGACGGATGTAATTGAATTTGCAGGGGAGTACGCCCCGGCATCGAATTCGCCTGGTTTAAGCATCCTTGTGACGGATTTTCGTCTAACATTACGTAAAGGAACTCTGAAAATAATTTTGCAAATGAAAACCAAATAAGACAATCGCAAAGAGGGATTTACTAAAATTTAATGTCTTCCATCATTTCTTTCTCTACAAAGATTTCGTTACCAACTAGTTGAATGAGAGACTAAAACGTAAGATTCATGTACCCCGAATAAGAGTGGGGTCATGACTTCAAACGAGCTAATGCCACCGCATCCTTATCCTATTTAAACAACTGGTAATTGCACTTCCGCCAATGTAGGTAATTGCATTTCTCTTGTCTCGTCTTATCTTATGTATTTACTCAGTGTAATGTGCGGTTTAATGGATAATTGTGATTGGACTTATAGTAAGAGAAAATAAAATTGGTTTAAACAAGTTTAATAAATTTAATTCGATAATTGCAAGAAGTTTAATGAAATACTGAAAAAAGCCTTTGTGCATGTTTTATATTATATTTTGATATATTATTATTATATGATGGCGATAGTAAAAAAGTTGAATCTTTGTAATTAAAAAGCGATAGTTTTATTTATAATAATGATAATAATAATACTAATAAATCGTACTACGAGGTATACGAATTAAATAACGAGACTGCGCTCCTTCCATCGAGTAGCGGCATTGGTCTAAGCTGTAATTGGAATATCACTGACCATAATACTTGTCAAGCAACAACCCGTAGTTTTGTCTCTCTGTATGTTTTCTTTCGATCTTTAATTGTAGAGGACACTGTTATTTAGTAGTCCAGTAATGAATGACATAAAAATCGAGCAGCGAATTAACCTGAAATTCTTTGTCAAATTAAAAAAAAAACAGAATATTTACAAGTGTTAAAGTGTTAAAAAAATATTTGGTGCTATGTGCCGCTAGATCGCCAAGACAAAAAAAAAACGCGAATGAGCAAATCGAAATCGAAGGTAGTTCTAATCGTTTTTTTTTCGATATCAAGGGTATTATCTTGACTGACTGGATGCCTGCGGGCCAAATCGTTAATCAGAAGTACTACAAAGAAATTTTAATCAAGTTGACAGATAGATAGACGGATAGATCAGAAATATTATAAAGAAGTGCAAGTCGAGGGAAAGAGTGAGGTAGAAAAGACCGAACTTGTGGAAGAACGATTCGTGAATTCTGCAGTAGGACAACGCGTCTGTCACAATACCCTGTCTGTAAAGCAGTTTTTAGAAGACATGCGCGTTACTGTGCTTGGTCATCCTCCATATTCGCCATATCTCGCACCACGTGACTTCTACCGCTTCCCAAAAGTGAAAAGTACATTAAAGGGAACACGTTTTTAATATGTTGAACATACAAAAGCAAAAACAGCAGAGTTATTGAAAAATTGTTTGGCAGCACATTTTTTAAGATCAATGACCATGTCTTCTTTATGGTGTTGGGGGTTCATAGTATTAATACAGAATAGTACACAACAATTTGTTTGCCTTAAGTTATCCAAAGTGTCCAAGGAAGTAAGGATCATTTTGCATTACAATAGCGCTCGGGCTCGTAACAGAAGAACACGACAGAAGGAAGTACTTTGAAAAATTATAAACAAATATTTTTTTATTAATAATTGTGTATTACTCTTCCAAGTTCAATAGAAACAGATTAACAATCGTATAATTAATATTTAAGTACTAAATTAATATAATAAAAATGTTCTTATTTTATAGATAAATATACTCTTGTTACAATTATATTTTTTACTTTCATCACTTCCCTTTTTAATAAATTGTAAATATAGTGTTTTAATAGAAATTGGTGCTTTTTGTTATTTCAATTTCAATCAAATAAAAATGATTATGAATACTTGGTACTTGCTTTATTTATTACGATACTCACACATTTAGTCACATACAATCATTTGCTTTCAAGAGATCATTTGTTTAGCCATATTTGCCATGACTTTCACAGACAAATCTGTTTGGATTTCGCCGATAGAGCGTCGTATGCAACATTTAAGATCATAGATCATTACAGGCTTATCAGCATTGATTTCGCTCTTAAGATGACCCTCAAAAAAAGATAACTGTAGGTGTTATATCGCACCATCTGAAGACAATGTATGTAATCAAAACGGGAAATTGCACGAGCAAAGAACATCGGTTGTCCTAAATCACGTGTTACAATGCTTGTATGGCAGCTGGCGCTATCTTGATGAAAACATATATTGCCAGCGTGTATTGTCTTCAGTTCAGGTCGAAAAAAATTTATTAGCACGTTACGAGAACGAATGTCTAAAAGGCACACCAAACTGAAACCTTTTCCGGATTCATTTGTTTTTCCTGGATCAATTGAGGATTCTCATCTTGGCGAACAGCAGTTTTAAATATTAACGAAACTATCGAGATGAAAATGAGTTTCATTAATGTTAGTTAAAAAAAAGGATCAACTGCTTGTTGCTCTAACGTCCAGTCGACGAAATTACGGTGCTGTACATGATTTATAGGCTTCAATTTCTGCATTAACTGCATTTTATATGCGCAAAAGTGCAAGTCTTTTTTAATATTCGCTGCAAAGAAGATATTGAGTTGTTGATTGATTTGTTGTGTACGATAGCGAATTAAAATTCTAAGATTTTCAGTCTCGCCTTGGTTCACAGAAGCGATTTTATTCCCAACCACTACGTGTAAGTATAGGAGTTAGTTTGTCCACAATCGAACAATTATCTTCAATTTGTCATTATTACCTTTTTAATGTTGTCTTTTTACTACTGTTGACACACCAATACGTCCAAATTTTATATACATGTTGTTTTTGCTGCGAACCATGATTTTCATAATAAGTTTTCACAATGGTTACTCTCTCTTTCACTGTATAATGTACCACAATTACTTTGCTGTATTGATACAATAAGCATGCCAAATCCAAAATTTCTATGTTGATTGTGTGCAAAACGGCGAGTAATTCAAAATAGTCAGTTTCTATTGGAACATCCATTATATAAAAATTAATTTGATATCACCAATTTTATAATCTTGGCTAAGAGATCAAAGAGCTTTACGCGTTTAATGAAAATAATTGTAAAAGGCGTTAAAAACTATATTAAACTTTAAATAAACAACGATAACAATTATCTACCTTATAGTAGTGAACAAAGATTCCATCAAATAGCAATGATCTAAAGAAACTATTTTTAATTTTATTAAACAAACGCGACTGTGCAGTTTTAGGAAAAGTATAGAATGTACTTAAGCAAATGCAAAATGTAAATAAACGAAGATACGCGTGCTCTAAAATACATACATATATATGCACATGCGAGGGGCGTTCAATGTATTGTAGTTATCGGGGTGATGATGTAGGTAATTTAGCTAATACATTACATAATTACATTATGTGATAAATATAAAATTTCATAAAATTGTGATCATTAGTTCGCTAGTAGTCAACGAAGATAAAATGGCTGGCGCGATAATGTTGAAGAAAGCGCCGTGCTGTAATTAAATTCCTTACGAATCAAGAAAAAAGTCAAAAAATCATTTACAAACAGATGGTGGTCATTTACAAAGACCCTGCATCTTCGTTATCTACAGATCAAAAGTGATCAAGTGAATTTAAAATGGGAAGAGAGAGCATTAAAGACTTGAACAGACTGGCTACTGCCGCCACAGAAGAAAAAGTAAAAATTGTTGAGAAACTTATACTAGAGAATGCCCGAATGAAGGTTAGAATATTAGAGAAGTGACTATACCTATCCGTTGCTACCACATACACTATTCTTAATGACTTTCTTAACCTTTTAAAAGTCAGTGCAAGATGGGTGCTGCGAATGCTTACGGCGTCTTAGAATCAAGTACGAGTCGAGTGCTGTAGAGGATTTTTAGTGGTGAAGATTCAGCAAGTATTTTCGACTGAATTGTTACTGGTGATGAAACATGAGTTCATCACTGAAGGTAAGTAGGAATCCATGCAGTGGCATAAGAAGTGTACATACCCAACAAAGAAAGTCACTTCGTCTGCCGGAAAGCTTATGGCCTCAGTGTTTTAGGATTCGAAAAGAATTTTATTGATCGAGTACATGAAAAAAGATGAAAGCATAAACACGGTTGCGTATTTTAAGGGAAGCAATTAAAGATAAAGCTAAACTGACTACCGATGTGTTGCTTCTTCACGACGGCGTCCCGATTCACACGACGTCTGTTTACAAGATTGCTATGGTTTCAAAGAAATCAACCACCCTCCCTATAGCCCAGTTCTAACCCCTGGTGATTACCACCTATTTATTAATTCGAAACAATACCGTTGGAAACGATTTTCCGACGATGAGGAGCTCAAGGCGGTAATAGATGCACATTTTTCAGGCAAGGAGGATAATAATTTTTACAGGGTATTATTAAAAGTTAATTTCGAGATGTAATAAATAACTAAAAGTTATAATTACATGGAAAAATAAAAATAAATTTAATTGTTTTTGCGTTTTTCGTCATGCTGATACCGAGTATACATTGAACGCCTTTCGTAGGTAAGTCAAATCAATATATGTATGTATATGGTATATAGTATCGTGTAGGATTAGTTTTATCACCATATTCCTTTAGTTATGTACTACGTAATATTAATATCGAGATTTCTCTTAACTGTTTTTATATCTTTTCCTCGTTACACAGATGGAAAATTATTAAACATAATATTCAAAACCGGTGAACAGGTAAAGAACGTATTAATAAATATTAACACATACTGTATATGTACAATTTTTACGTTATACTGTTTGCAAATATGGTCTAATAACACTAATTATTAACTAAATGTACACATACCAGTTTGAATTTATTCACAATTCCACTAATTTCACAGCCTTATTCCAACGCCAAGTCATGCTATCAAATTGAAATATTACATGTCTCGAAATGTTATGTAATTACCCTACAATTAATCCTAGAAACATTCTCAATAAGTATTTTTTAAATAAATTTTAAGAAATGCCAAGAAATACTAAATTTATATGCATTTCTGACTTATTTTAATGTCTTTAAAATAGTACGTACTTAAAGAAATATTTGCAGAAACATACCCAATGCTAGAATGATTTCTTTTTTTGAACGAACGAATATTATTTTTTCACAAATACACTGAAACTAAGAAACAAAGATATAATATAAATCCCATACACCAGTTTTATTCTCTTATCAGAGATTAAAACAAAACGTTACGCATTAGTTAATTCTGTTTGCACTTAATATCCTTTCTGATTAATATAGAACGCAATGTTATAAAAAATAAATTAGAATTTATTGTACAATTCGTTAAAAATTGTCATATAAACAATTTTATTGTATACATTACATGCTTATTGTATTTAAAACGAAAAATTGAATTTATTTAGTTAAACAGAATAAGTCATTTTAGGAATGTTTATTTAATAATCAACAAATATGAAACGTTTAAAATTAAGAATCGTTTATTAATCCCAACACACTATGTTCTGAAGAAGTTAAGAAAGTGTAAGAACAAATTCTTTTATGGTATAGATGGTGTTTATGGCTTTACAACAATTATTGTGCGTAAATTCTTGAAAAGTCACTGCATTAATTATTTAATTGTAGATTACATCACTCTGAGTTTGCTATTGTTTGACAGGTACGGAGATCCCTCCTTAACTGAAAACTAATCTTCGTTTCCTGTAATTTTGCTAAAATAGTTGAGACTGTGTTATACACATAAAAATCTCGAGTTAAGTCTAATATTTTTTAACTCTTTTCCAGTATTCTCTGGCGACCATCCATTGTTTGTGTTAAAATAGACGGATATTTCTTTGGTAGAAGTGTTGGTATTGTGTGAAGAAAATGAAAGTTAACAAACTCTTCACTAATTCGGCTACAAAATTGTATTAAAAATGAAGGAGACGTGTTTTAGTTGGTGAATACTTACTTAGCTACCTAGTCAATTTAAAATGAACTATATTTACATCGAAAAATTTCAATAATGCAAAAAATTTCATGGTGCACAGTCGATCGGTTGGTGCATTAATTAAGGAAAATTTACTCTCAACATTGAGTGGTCGCGGTGTTGGTAAGACCGACGAGAGGTATGGCCGATTTCTTATGTACGTAGCACTGAAAATTCAACAAACATCAACTAGAAAGCTATTTAGATAAGTTAGATAAGCTATGACAACATAATATAAACATATCTGAGCATATATTGCGATCACGGTTAAACATTAGAGGAATTAAGTATCGCAGACCAGCCAAGAAGCCTAGATTGACAGCAAAAATGAAAAAATTCGTTTGGAGTGGGCAAAAATGTACGCAGCATTTAGGGTTGAAAAATGGAAGAAGGTAAAGAAAAACAAATTTTGTCATTAATTATTTCGTGAGTGTACCAATAGATTCAATTTTGGCTAGTTTCTTTCATCTTTAGAAATAAATTCCGGGTTGAAGCAATAACAGTCTCCAGTTCGTCAGACGCAGACGAAGCTGTGCAGAAAAAATTAAACATCCACCAAGCATGATTTGGTCAAGTATAACAGCAGTGGGTACTAAGCGTCTGTATTTTGTGGACGAGCCAGTGAATCAAAAGTGTATAAAAACTTATTGACATTGTACTTTTGCCTTTTCTGGACTCATTAGATGAAGAAGAAGGACCATACACGTTGTGCAAGGTGAAGCATCGGACCATGCAACGAAATCGATCCGGAATTTGTTTGAAGCGCATAGCATAGCTGATTTGTCCTAGCCCAGAAATACACGGGTTCTAAACCCCATCGAAAAGGAATGCACTGTCCTAAAAAAACATCACGTTCAGGTGTCCCAATCCAACAATTACAATTATAACTACAAGAAGTGATAAAAGTTTATATATACAGCATTTCAAAAAAAATTAAAGCTGTTTTCCAAACCAAAGGAGGTTTGAAAAAATATTAAATGAAAAATGTTTTGTAAAGCCTAATAAACATTTTGTATTAAGAATATTTGCATACATTCCTTCTTTCCAGTAAATTAAAACACGATGTGTCCCCAATTCAATTACCAGGAACTCTATGACCCGAGTTATCTTAGTTATACAATAGTTCGTTCCTTTTTCCCCCCGTATTTATTTATAATATCATGTGAACCTATGGTTGTATGCGTGTGTGTTTGTAAATTGATATGTAAAATCAAAATATTACATTCTCGGAGCAAGTATTCCAGGTTTTTAGTGAATAAATATCGTTAAAAATGTAAAATATAAAAATTATAGAATTGATACTTCGAGTGGGGAAAGAGACTTAATTTGGTTTCTATAAATAATAACAATAGCATATCTAAAGTTTCTTTGTAAATTGTTTAAACAGCATAATTACTATTATCATTGCAACACTCTGTATACGAAATACGTGTTTTAGTATTATATTGTGGTGATTAAAATGTATTTACTCTGATCGTAAAGTTGTAATTAAGTCAATAATTCGGAATTAATGTATTTGTAATACATTTGAATATTTAAGATAATATTTTTATATACATACATATTGCAAATACTTTATAATGAATATTATAATTATGTTTGTTACATTTTAATAGTATTGTTCCCTTATAATTTTTTAAATTGTCTACCTTATCATTCGTTTTCTACCTGGAAAATTTTAAATAACGATTTTTTAATCTATAAAAAATTCGTAAATATTCAAATTTTATTCTTTTGTATTTGGGTTTTTCGAATAGGAGGGAGCATAAAACACTCATTTTATATTAACGACATTTGCAAGGGATATTTTCTGCCTTCTGCCTAGGTACTTAATTGTCTTTCTTTTTCTTTCCTTCAACCTACAATACATAACATTTTTATTTGATGTATTTTGTGTAGTTTTTAAGATATATAACTAATATACATTACTAATAAATAAGTAGGCGAATTTTCTTTTGTTGAATATTGTAAATTTAATAAATCACAAACATTTTTAAATTATACTACCGGTCATATTTATTTGCCCACCCTTAGTTTTAGCCAAAATTATTAAACTCTCAAATGTGTACTGAAAATGTATTTATTGTACCAATACAATAGTGTAAAATAAACATAAAATAGTTACATTTTTCTTATATAAAAACTTTATCATTAATTATTATTAAATTTTGCTCTCATCAATGTGCCCACCTTTATCTTTGATAATTGCGGCACATAACCGCGGCATCCTTTCAATTAATTTTTGCAGTGTATCTTCTGCAATTTGTGCCCAGGCTTCTTGAAGTTGTTCCCACAGTACAGTGGTGGGTGATAGAGCACGTTCTCGAACCTTCCGGTCAAATTCTTCCCAAAGAAGCTCTATTGGGTTCAGATTAGGACTTTGAGCTGGCCATACCATTATAGAGAATTGCCCTTGCTCTTCTAGTTGACGCAAGTAATCGCCACACAATCTATAAGTGTGTTTCGGATCGTTGTCCTGTTGAAATACAAAGTTTTCGCCAAGAATCCTTAGTCCTGAAGGAACAGCGTTATTTTCTAAAATTTCCTTGTAGCCTTCATTTCTTAGGATTCCCTCAATTTTGACGAGATCGCCTACAGATCCTCCACCAAAACACCCCCAAATCATTGAACCTCCTCCATGTTTTACGGTAGGCGCAATACATTCCGGCAGTACTCTTTCTCCTGCGGATCTTCTTACGAATATTCGCCTTTTACTGCCGAAAAGTTCTAACTTCGATTCGTCTGTCCACAACACATTATTCCACTGATCAATTGTCCAATTCTTATGTTCTTTAGCCCAATTTAGTCGTTTTATCTTGTTTTGCTTTCGTAGTAGTGGTTTTCGCAGAGAAATTCTTCCGTATAAACCCGATTGCCTTAACCTTCTCTGTACCGTGGACACACTAATTGGTTTAGCACGCGCTCATTAATTTCAGCAGCAATTTCTGGTGCTGTTTTTCGTCTATCGCGTCTACTTATCCGTATTAGATGCCGGTCATCCGCAGATATCGTCGCTTTGCGTCGTCCAGATCTTCTTTTGTTGGAAAATGTACCACTTTCTTCAAATTTTTTAACGTTATAATCAACGGTTCTGCGATTTAATCGTAATTCTTTTACAATTTCGCGATTACTTTTACCCGTACGATGATAAGCAATTAGCATAGCACGCACTTCAGCAGATAATTCCTTCGTCTTCGGCATTACATTAAAATATTCACAATAACTCTCTATTTTACTGTTTTCGCAACAAAAGATGAACGATGACTGACATAAAATTTATTTTCCTTTTTGAATAACACATCCTAATATTGTAATTAGTTAGTACACTGACACAATATTGGTAATACCTTTCGGAAATGCAGGTAAAACTGTTAATACTGTAGGGATTAGTCTATATAATATTTATGGTATTTTTCCAATTTATGACACTTTTACGATATATCATAAACAATTTAAGATTTTCGTAGAAATTCATATGGAATTACTTCCACTAATAATATTGTTCAATAATTATAATACAGATTTTTCGAAAGATAATCCGTATTTCAGAAAACACATATATATGGGGTGGGCAAATAAATTTGACCGGTAGTGTAATTAAGTTATGCTGTGTTTCTGTACCTTTATACTTATTATATGTGTGGATATGATGGAACCGTTATGTATTTACATTTCATGAAGACCTAATTTGCAGATACATATGTCTTATTTCTTTCTTTCCTTCCTTTCCCACACTGTCCAGAATTAAAAAAAATATTTTTGCAACGCATTACTATTTTTGAAATACTCTAATACTTATTCCAATGTTTTGTTTGCATGTCTAATCATATACAGCTCCTTATATCTGTATTAAAATGAGTCATTTTATATTTTAAAGATTTTTGTTTTTGTTTCTATTAATGATTAATACGAGGGCAAATCAGTAATTACTGAACTTGTCTAAAAAAAAGGCAACACTAATAAAATATCTTATTTATTTTCAACTTGGTTATTTGAATAGAAAGTAAGCTGCCTTTAGCTTGTTTTTAAATATGAAAGAAGTGGGGTATCGATCAGTAATTAAATTCTTATTTTTAAAAATCAAAGCAAACGTTGAAATCAAAGCCGGGCTAACCATGATATACAAGTAGTCTGAATTTGGCAGACGATAATCAATTGAAAGAGGTAATTGATGCCTTTTTTAAAGAAGAGAAATAATTTATGTCCAAGGGAATAAAATCCTAATAATCTAGGTTTAACTTTAAATGCTTAATTAAATTTACATATGATTTTAAAATTGTATTTTTTCCTGTTAAAAGTCGCCATTTTATTTTATCCGATGGAATAAAGTCATAATAATCTAGTTTACCTTCAAACGACCATTTTGGATTTAAATAATCACCCCTTGTTGAATTTAAAATTACTTATCCTTCCAATCCTATGATTATAGTGCGAGTTCAAATTCTCTATTTCGTATTTTACTGTTCATCTACTAGATGAAGCCATAGTATCGTGAAACAATTCTACTCAATGAAGCCATAGTATCGTGAAACAATTCTACTGCGTTACAATAAATTCTTTTATGTCAAACATCTACTTAGTTATTTATTGTTTAGTGGGGTAAAAATGAGTATTAAAAAAAAGTAATTACTTTCTCGTAACTAGATCTTTATTCATTTTGTAGCGGAGACTGTGTAAGACATATTACATTGCAATTTAGACAAAATTTGTTAATTGTTTTATCGATGTACATACACTGAAGAATAATGTTAGAAATGAAATCAGAATTTAAACTTCTACTATATTTTCCATATGATAAACCACACAATTCTAAATAATAAAATTAAACTCGTGACATATATGGACGTAAACTCAATTAACAATCGTTCACATATTACGCAAATACGATTTTGGAAATATTAGAAAACGTAGGAACTTACATTTCTTCATCTATTACCATAATCTGATCCACATTTTCTTCTTTTTCCTTCTTGACTTCTCCCTTGGTTTCACTCATTTTCCCGTCTTTAATGTACAGATACAATAAATAAACCTAACAGAACGAAAGGTGAACGACACTATTTAAAAAACAATCTTCCAATTACCTACTTATCAGGATTCTTATCGCACATTTATATATAGTTATAGATTGACAAGTATATTGCTATTAATTCAAAATAAAATAATCCATGCGAGTGAAAATCTTGATCGATTTTACTTATCCGTTTCGAAATGCATGAGAATACCGAGCCTTGAAAAAATACAAATGATAATAACGAAAATCAGAACTAGTTTGTCGCGCAAGATCGTTTTCGGCGTCTCTCTTCATTTAATACCTGTGCACTTATGTATACACATATATTCAAATGTATGTAATGTGTACAGATCGAATGGACAATAAAATCTTTTTATTACGTTTGTACTGCAAACAAAGTATAGTCAATGCATAAACATGGCAAAGAAGCCAAGCGAGCCGCTTAGATCATACGAAAACAAATTTTCTGAGCACTGACGTAAGTAGGTGATCTTAAAAAAATAAAACATGCAGTTGTACAATAACATGTGATAAATGTGATAATTACCTGTTGTAGAATCAAAATATTACATTCTCGGAGCATGTATTCTAAGTTTTTAGTGAATAACATATCGTTAAAAAATGTAAAATATAAAAATTATAGAATTGATACTTCGAGTAAGAAAAGAGACTTAATTTGGTTTCTATAAATAATAACAATAGCATATCTAAAGTGTTTCATTGTAAATTGTATTAAGCAGCATAATTACTACATCATTGCAACACTCTGTATACGAAATACGTGCTTTATTATTATATTATGGTGATTAAAATGTGTTTACTCTGATCGTAAAGTTGTAATTAAGTCAATAATTCGGAATTAATTTATTTGTAATATATTTGACTATTTAAGATAATATTTTTTACATTCTATTGAAGCGTAAATTAAAGATTTCACTGTTCTTTAATCCGCAGTACATATTACACAGCACCTATATTTCCAACTTTTAAATTTATTTAACGAAAAAACTATGTGTTTGGGCTAATAAAAATGTGTATATATCTACATACATTCACATTAATGCATACATTTTTGAAAATCAACACAACTTAGTTACTATGAAAGATTAGTTGTTAATCCTTATGCACATATTATGGGGGAAGTACAGATTTTAACTGGAGTTTCTTATATAGCAATAAAAATAACGAAAAATATAATGAAACAAACTTTATTTTTGAATATGGTAATGTATGAATAATCCGAACTCCTTCTACACCGAACTCATCTATAATCCGAATAACCTAGTTGTAAAATGATAGCTACAATCAGAACGATTTAATTAGGTGTGTAAAAACTATAAACTTATCTTAACTTGGAAGCTGTTCTTGCGTCGTCGCGTTGTGTGCTTTGTTCTTTATACTGAAAATGGCACCAACAAGAAAGCATGTTAGTCCCCCCTGTGCCTTTATTTTCCTGTATATATTCTAAAAGTTAATCGATAAAACGTTGTTCACCTATAAATTTACTAATTTTAAATTTTTTCAATCTATAACCTGAAATAGTGTGAATTACAAATACCATTTCATGTGAGTTCTGTAATCCGAATGGGGTTTGCTATCTTTGTGTTCGCATTATTCATACATCACTGTATAATAATAATAATCATATATTTATTTCTAAAAGCATAGTACAATAACATACACATGCTGGAAATACGCCAACACCTAAATAAACTATAATATATGCAGTAGATTATAGAGGCATAGAGAAGTCATTATTACTATGAGTTTAGAGATAATAAATATTCTTTCAAGGTTTATTTGAAAGCTCTGCGACTATCCGAGCTTTTAAGCGTACATGGCAATGTATTATATAATTTGCAATCCATAAAAAACATCCTTTCTGATAAATAGAAAGTTTATGAGTAGGAGGTAGTAGCTATTTTGTAGTACCGGTGTTATATTCATGGCTGCGTTTTTAGCAAAAACTCGAATGATAGATGATTATAGACGTATAGTTTTCAGAATATAGTGGTCATAAAAGATTAGCAGATTATTAGACCTGAAAATATCTTTGCAAGACTCACGATATTTTAAACTATATATAAATATCAAGGTTTTTTTGTGTAATGGAAAAATTCTTTCGATATGAGCAGATATTTCCCAGCGCATGACATCGTATCGTAAACGCGATGCGAAGTTGAAGTGATAAAAGGTAAATAAAACATCGGTTTTACATGCCTTTTTAAGCTGCCTTAGAGCGAAACTTGTTCTAACTAAATTATTACAAATAAAATCAATATAATAAGACCATTTTAAGCTATTAATAATTATAATTCCTAGTACTTTGGCGTAAGATTGGATTGGATTCCTATATCTAAAATATATTGCTTCATTATACATTTGTTTCGACACTCGAGTAACTGCAGATAGCACTAGAAAGAAAGTTTATTAGTTACATGTGCTTCCAAACTCGTATCACCTTCATTACTTCCTCGTTCCACTTCTTGTATCCTAATATCTAAGGTATCCAAAAAGATAATGCAGGATAATAAATCCAAACTATATGGTAGATGAGGTAACACTTCCCATCGTAATTGCAAGAGCTTTTCTTATGCTAAACGCACCACATGTAGGCGAGCATTATCATGGAGAAAAATTACGCCTTTTCTCAATAGTCAGTGTCGTTTTATTTTTACAGAGTCTCTGACTTTAGAAAGAAATTCTACATTGACAGTATTCTGCTCAGTTAAGAAATGTACCAAAAGTGAACTTCGAAAATCCCAGAACACTGTAGCCAACACCATGCCGACTGACGCAGCGGTTTTAAATTCTTTGGCGATGGAGAATTTGAGTGACGCCAATCCATGCTGGCTTTTGTACTTTCTGAATTGTAATGGTGCATCCAAAATTCATTCCCTGTAATTATACGGGCGAAAAATCATTACCTTTAATTTGAAAACGTTGAAGATCTTGCAAAATTTGAACTCGTTTCTGTTTTATATAATTGATATTAACTATCAAAACTTTTCCTATGTTTTCTTCTGTAAAATTAAATCATTTTGAAATTAATATATCCTTGAACAATGAAAGATTTCTTTCGACATCGTAAGTTGTTAACGGTGTATAAATAACACGCAATAGCAACGTAGTATATTTGCCGTTTTCATTTTCAACATCACTACTGCTTACACAACGTTCTTAACACAAATGTTGTAGTATATGTAGATATGATCTCTTCTAAATATGCTACAATTTCACCACATATATTATTTAATTTCGTAATGTAACTGTTCAATATTTGCCGTGTCCCTGTTATAGTCAAATAAATAAGTTTTATAGTCACGCCTTTAACCGCAAATAATAGTCAAATCTTACTTAACAATCGCAAATTGTCTTAGTTAAAAAACCATTAATTAATACCCCTAAGTTGTAGCAATCTTACTTGAGCGGTTTACCGGGAATGATTTCTTCCACTACCGTTTGTTTTAAGGATTAAGTAGCAAACGATGTGTAACAGATGTATAAGATTTCATTATAACATTGTCTAGTTGTATTTGTTACCCTCTTGATGATGTCGCAAGGCGAAATGTATTTAAAAATATATTTTAATATTTGTATTTTCAAAGTATTAAACGAAAATTTTAATAAACAAAAAAAAAGTTGTAAAAGTTCTTATGCATTCAACAATGCTACAAGCGTTTTTGGTAGATAAACAAAAGTCTGCGGATTGACAAAATTTTGAGAATAAAATTCACAAGGGTGTATCTATGATCCCTATCTTTTAATTACGGGCAATGGCAACCATAAACACTTTTCTTTGTAAAGCGCAAACCTTAAGACTTGCAGAGGATTTCGTAAGACTAGATATTAGCCAATCTTTGGAAATTGATATGTGATATATTTCCAGATTCTATGCAAGGCATATGATATACAACATATTGGGATACAATTGCTTAAGTAATTTTCATGTTTTTAACACATAACACATGGATCAATAAGTCCCGAGACTAACAATGAAAACAACATTTTTTTTGCAAAATTTTTTTTTATTCATCAACATAATCACCTTTTAGGGTGATACAATGGTTCCAACGCTTTTCCAATTTTTCAATACCATGTTTATAAAAAAATTTATCTTTCGCTTCAAAATAAGCTTCAGTTTCAGCGATGACCTCCTCATTTGAGCCAAATCTTTTTCCCTGGAGCATTTTTTTAAGATCAGCAAAGAGCCAGTAGTCACTGGGGGCTAAATCTGGCGAATATGGGGGGTGGGGAAGCAGATCAAAACCCAATTCGTTCAATTTTGCCATTGTTTTCATCGACTTGTGGTAGGGTGCATTGTCTTGGTGAAAAAGGATTTTTTTTCTCTGCATGTGCGGTCGTTTTTTTTGCGATTTCCTCCTTCAAACGCACCAGTAAGTCAATATAATAATCACTGTTGATCGATTTACCTTTTTCGAGGTAGTCAATGAAAATCACGCCATGTGTATCCCAAAAAACTGACGCCAGGACTTTGCCAGCTGACTGCTGCGTTTTCGGACGTTTCGGACGGCTTTCGCCAGCTGTGCGCCACTCAGATGACTGCCGCTTCGACTCTGGAGTGTAGTGATGTATCCATGTTTCGTCCATGGTCACGTAACGACGCAAGAAATCTTTTTTGTTGCGAGTAAATAGCGATAAACAGCTTTCTGAATCATCGACTCGCTGCTGTTTTTGTTCCATCGAGAGCAATCGCGGCACCCACTTAAAAAACCTTTTTCATGCTCAATTTTTCATGAAGGATAGTAAATACACTTCCATATGATATCTGTGTCATCTCAGCAATCTCACGGAGCTTCACTTTACGATCTTTCATTATAATTTTTGTCACTTCACTCACATTTTCCGGTGTAACGGCTTCCACAGGTCTACCCGAGCGTTCCGCGTCATTTGTGTCGGTACGACCACGTTTAAACTCGGCAAACCATCGACAAATCGTTGCTTTTGATGGACAAGAGTCCGGGTAACATTTTTCAATCCATTGTTTTGCTTGCGTGGTGTTTTTACCCATTAAAAAACAATGTTTTATCAGAACACGAAACTCGGTTTTTTCCATTGTTTAAACAAACTACAAAACGACTTTACTCCAACCTCGATAACTCAGCTGTTTCTAGTCCGATAAAAATTTTGACACGTTTCAAGCAAAGGTTAGTACTCTAGAAAGACGTGGTTACTGGTTTACTACGAGCGCCATCTATGGGTTAGTCTCGGAACTTATTGATCCATGTGTTATACTGCAGCATCATTAACAAATAAGAGTACTCTATCACAGCACGTAATGTAACCAAAAATATTATCCACTTATCTTTTTAATTTTAACATACACTGCAGGCCATAAGTTTGGAATCAGTTCCAGTAAATTCATAAAAATTAAAATTTATCTATGTTACGTTCGTATTACTTTGATATAAGTACAAAGGATTATTCTTAAGTACATTATAAAGCTTTACATAAAAGATGTAGTTTTAAATGCATTAATAGTTGGAAAATAACCAGAGATTAAGTAAACTCTGCGTGCGGTATTATTTATTCGAGCAGGTAATATTTCTGCATAATGAACGATTACCTGGAATGGACAAATTTTATTGCAGACCCTTCCGCATAAACCTTTTGTAATTACATTTAGTTTTTATATTTATAAGTATTTATACATTTTGAAGTAAGGAGAATATTTTAGTTGCTTCGTATCATTTAAAGTGTGTAGACACATAAAAGTGTGTAGAATCAGTAAACATCGTTTGATTATGGCGAAGAGAAAGCAGATATCGCTAGAAAAACGTGTAGAAATTATTAGTCATCATAATCGGGGAGATTCCATACGGGATATCGCGAAAAGAATGAAGATATCGTACAAAGGTGTACAAAATACAATTAAAAGGTACCAGTCTACTGGAGGATATACGGACAGAAAACGATCAGGAAGACCAAAAATTACAACTCCTGCAGAAGATCAGACAATTATATTGACGTCGAAAAGAGATAGAAGATTAACGGCCTCGCAAATCCGCGGTGAGTTTAACAGGGAGCGTGAAACTCGGATCTCTTTAACCACAGTAAAAAGGCGGCTGGACTGATGGGACGTGTAGCAGTTCGCAAACCGCTTCTACGTCCGCAAAATAAAATAAAAAGGCTACAATGGGCTAAGTTACACAAAGATTGGACAATAGAACAGTGGGAAAAAGTACTATGGACCGACGAATCAAAGTACGAGGTCTTCGGTTCCAGACGTCGGATATTTGTAAGAAGAACTGCTACGGAAAAAATGTTACCGCAATGTGTGGTGCCCACGGTAAAACATGGTGGCGGTTCTGTAATGGTTTGGGGATGTTTTTCTTCGGCTGGTGTAGGAGATCTGGTGAAAATCGACGGAGTTTTGAAAAAGGAGGGTTACAGACAGATTCTCGAACACAACGCTGTGCCCTCCGGTCTGAGATTACTTGGAGAAAACTTTATATTCATGCAAAACAACGACCCAAAACATTCTTCTCATTTATGTAGAGGATATCTCCAACAACAGGAAGCTGACGGTGTTTTACAAAACACGGTTTGGCCGGCACAATCGCCAGACCTCAATCCAATAGAGCTGTTGTGGGAAGAATTGGATAGAAAAGTGCGTGAAAAGTGTCCGACGTCCCAGACTCACATGTGGCAAGTTATACAAGATTCTTGGGCAAATATACCCAATGAAACCCTTACAAAATTAGTGTTTCGTTTACCGCGATTGTGTGCTGCCGTCATTAAAGCAAAAGGAGGGTATTTCGATGAAAAGTCCGTTTAGTTGATAATAAAAATAAGTGGATGTAAATAAATAAAATTTGCTTTTTTTCCTGCTTATTTTATAATAAAACGTTTTGGTATATTAATATTGTTTTATTTTTACAATGTTTGTTAAAGCCACTACAATATTTTCATTATATTCAGAAGTGATTCCTAACTTATGCAAGTGATTCCAAACTTATGGCCTGCAGTGTAGCTATAAATTCGGCATTAATTTGAGTATTTATTTTAGTAGAAATAAGGTATGATTTTGACAGTACACTTTCACTTAAGATGCTAACAACAACAATAAACACGAAGCCGTAGCAAGTCCATAGCTTCGTACGTATTAATTATGGATTTAATTAGATCCTGTTTATTACAAACCTTATCAGGTCCGTACAACTACCAACAAAGTCAGACTAATTAACAAACTTTGAAATTGAGAAAAACGATAAACAGTTATTGTTGTAGTTGTTTTTATTGTTCTTTCTCTTTTGTTTATAATCAAAGACATCACAAACTAAATAGATTACCTAACACTTTCGAAGCTTAATATATGTTCCGATCATGTCACAAAATCTGGAATTAGCTTTTTTTATAAAATCATTTAAACTGATTTAAAAGTTCTCTTTCTTCTGTCTTTTTGGGCAAAGAGGATCTAATTTAAAATTATTTTTCATTTTAAAAGCAATTAACTATATTCAACATGCCCATATTCGTCACCGATTTAGAGTGAATTATAAACCATAATTCTTATAACATTTATTTAAAGTAAATTAAAGGAGGACTACTTATTAAAAATGGCAAATAAACAGCAATAAAAAAACTTGTTAGATATCTTCTAAAACAGGTATGGGCAACCTTTGACATGTTGTGGGCCAAACTTTAACGCGCAAATACGTTCGCGGGTCGTGTTTAAAAGTAGTGCATTTTAAAGTAGTGTTCATAATTTTTAGCGATAGATATCAGACATGAAATAATACGACAATGTATCGCGGGCCGGATCAAATCTTACAGTGGGCCAGATCCGGCCCGCAGGCCGGTTATTGCCCACATATGTTCTAAAAGAAAGTGATCTAAACACTTATTACAATGTCCAATTAGGGATATATTATTATATAAATAGTCTTCATAATCGTCTGAATCTAAACTGAATATAATAGACACAATAATAAAAAGTAAGAAAACTCACTTTCTAATTGGTACATCTTCATTCTTCAGTACAACCTCTTCGTTGATATCTAAACAACTACCTAAGTCGCTTTCACTTGGAAAATTACTTCTTGGAATATCATCTACATCATCATCGTCATCGTCTTCTTCATTGTCACTATCCTAGAACAAGATCCAAAATTGTATTTCATTGCTACTTACTTCGGTAATATAGACGTTATAGAAATGTGAGCGAACGATTTGTAATATTATTGCTTTGTTTTTTTTTAATTCAAAATTCCAGTTGTTATAATGTCTCATTAAAAAATAACAATGGCATACAACCAACTTCAACATATTTTAGAATTTTTGAGCTGACGCTACCTGTGTAAAATACTTGACAAGCGGGCAAGTATGTCTACAATATGAAAATTCAGAAAAAAGTAGAATTAAAGAAAGGTAAAGTATTCATGTTAATAAAAATAAGAACGAACTCTACAATCCAAAAAATTGAGCGAATCATTAATATATCGGGTTTTTTAATAAGGACATAACAAATCTGTATTTAAATAAAAAACAGAAAAATTGAAATATTGATCTGAAATTTATTCCAAGTACAGTACCGTGATTAATTATCTGCTGATGATGGTAAATTAGCTGTCGAAATACGTATACAGAATACGAAAATTATTGTGGAAAGGGGTTATCCTTAATTGATTAATCAATATTATGATTAAATCTCCATTATACAAAATACGTACGAGGTATAGTGAACTGTCGAACGACTTAATCAACATTAATTTTACATCTTTAACTGCACTATTAAATGAATGCACTAGCAACTTTCATTATTTATAAATTATTAATCATTGTATTATAAGTAATGTAATTAGTTTTTCTTTCTTTATTTGGTTCGTTTAATACTTGTTTTGCTAATATATACATATGTTTGATATGCTCTGACCAATAAATGGATTGTTATAATTCTATTAGATTAATAAACATTATTATTATTATTATTATTATTATTAATATTATCTAGTATTGAACGTTGCTGTTTTTGAAATATTTTTCTTTTAATCACAATACTTGCTATTCTTCATTTATCCAATTCTAATATGAGAATGAGATAAAAAGTCCATGGAATGATAGATTAGATAGTTTCAAACTCTTTCCGTGGTGAACTGGAAAGTTGCCTCACCAACAACATTAACTGTCTAACTTCAGACCGCTACGTTTATTAGATTCGTTGTGACGACTTTTCTCATTTGCCACTGTCGATAAATTCAGATTTCGTTCAACCGTTAAAGATGCACCATGTAGTGAATGTCCAAAAAAATAATATGCTATGATGTTAAAAACGTAAACATGTGAAATATTAGATATCTGAAGGATGCGGAATTATACATTTTGAATGACGAGTGAACTATGAAGAAGCTGTCTGAAAAATGGGTGCCGAAACTGCTCGTTGTTGTTGAAAAATTGGTGCGAACGCTAATTTATGGCGAATGTTTGAGGCGTTTAAAAAAAACAAAGTAGATTTTATACACTGACTATCACCACAGATGAGACATGGGTTCATTATACGTTCAATCTAAACGGCAGCTGTACAGTGACTCTCTTCCCTTAAAGAAGATGACAGCTGTTCCTTCTGCAAGAAAGGCAACGGCTTCCATTTTTTTGGGATCTAATTGATATTCGTCTTGTTCATTTCCTTCCAAACGGCCAACCCATTACAGGAAGTTAATGAAAAGCATACAGATTTAGCTAATAAAAAAATAATTTTGATCACAATGCTCGACTCCACGCAAGTGTTGCTACATCGGCAAAAATTAACTATTTCCTTCCACACCCGCCTTATTTGGTGGATTTTTCCACGTAAAAAAATACCTTGTAAGTTAGAAATTTTTAGCAGATAACGATGTTAAAGCTGCAGTATATGCTATTTTAACAAATTGAAGAGTTCTGAATTTTATCAATTCATAGAGACTTTAGATTAACGCTGATCCAAATGTATCGAGATGACAGGAGATTATGTTGAGAAGTAAACACAATTTCAAACTGAAAGGTTATTTCTTGTTGTAAGAGAAATTTACTGAAAACGCACCACTTACACTTGTATTGAGTGAAAACATAAGATATACATTTACACATTCACTTCAGACACAAATAAAATAATGTAGGTACCTAATCTCTGATTTTAGTGTTTCATACGAGTAATGCCAACATTCATTCAATCATTTTGTTATAAACAAACACTGCATAGTAAGATGTGGCAAGATAAAATTGACAATATTTGCTGGAAGAAATCGAAAATCCAATTACATTCTGTGATTTCTATAACATCCAGAAACGCTGAATTTAAAGAAATTTTTCTACCAGAATTATTTCTATTTACAATTTATTTCATATTTATTTTAACGTATAACTTAACCTAGTTAAAAATTATTATCATTTTATATAATCTCAACATTCGTTAAAAGTATATAATTACAGTACAATATAAACAAAATGAAATACAGTTTGTAGAAAGAATCTAAGTATTTGCTTTATATATTATTATGGTTATTATATAAACTTGACACAATTCTAGTACATATTAACTAAATTTACAAATTCAATAACGTGAACACATGATCTACCCAGTGATTTGTGTAGTTTTAAATTACTGTAGTTGCTTCTTACATGCAAAATATAATGTCTACTGGCCTTGTAATTACGAATGTACGTATGTACGTATGTACATACATATACATACACATATTAGTACATACATATGTACGTACAAATATATCTACATACACAAAACACATTCAGGTACGTTTGAAACTATGATCACAATATATTCACGTCTAAAACAATTACAAACCAAGCCAATGATGTAAATTAGTAATGGTAAATAAAATGATAATTAAGGCAATAGATAAATAACTGATTAGCTAGCATACGTTTACAAATTAGATTTCTTTAAAAAACATCCCAATTTTATCAACAAAATGTTAATATCACTACAATACAATAAAGATAATAGATTATTGAATAACACATAGTGGATAATAATCCATAAATACTGAATAGTATATAATAAATAGCATATAGCAAATGTAACGACATAGTATATGACAAAACACATTACAGGTTACCGTCGCCTTCAAATTACTTTATCATTTATTTATTTATACACCGACTTAAACGACTTTCCGTTTCTGGAAACAGATTTGGAAATCATTTCCTTAAATATGTTTGGGCTGCTACCTACATTCTATTCCTTGAGTTCTTCGGACGCATTCTTAAATTTTGTAAATACGTTGTCAAAAATAACAGACAGCTTAGTTAGATGAACAGACAAAGTAATCTAATTCTGTAATTGTTTTGTTGACAAAGAGTTTTTTACAGTATTACTATTGTAACTCGTCACATGGTCAGGACAAAACTATTTGTTAGGAGACAATTGTTGTTCGTTACTATATCTACTAGTCTAATAGAAGCAACTTCATCAGCTATTTTTTTAATTAACGTGAGTGTTTGTGTTGTATTTGTATTCAATGACAAATTGTTACATATTGCTATATCGCCCGCCTAGACAAATATTTTATATTGTTAATTTTATACGGAAGATCACTTTCATAGATTATGAACAATAGTTGGCCTAGCATAGATCCTTGAGGCACTCTCTTCTAGAGACTATCCAATTCAATTTCACATAACGTCTCCAATTTTCCAAGAATAAAGTTAATAGGGCATGTCTATTATCTCGAATTTTGTGGAAATATCAGGTTGTTACATATGAAATGTCCGATTTTGTAAGGAATAAAAAAAAGTCTAAATTTAATAAAATATAAATATTTATTCTGCAAAATAGTCTCCATTTACATCAATAGTTTGTTGCCAACGGCCTGGAAGCTGAAAAATTACCTTTAAAAAGAAATCTAGGCTTTGACGGCTCACATATTGCTCAAACACTGCTATTACAGACTCCCGGTCAGGGAAGTCCCTATTTTTAAGTGATTGTCTAAACTTCGGAAAAAATGAAAATCAGTTGGCGAAAGGTCAGGTGAATAAAGTGGGTGAGGCAGAATTTCGTAACCAAATTCCGAAAGTTTTTGGATTGTCTGTCGTGCAACATGAGGTCTTGCATTATCATGAAGAACTATGGGTCCATGTCTATTGACTAGTGAGGGCTGCAAGCGGCTCAATTTTCCATGCATAGTTTCCAGTTCGGCACAATAGGACGCTGCCGTGATGGTTTCACCAGGTTGCAAAAATGAATAGTGAATAATACCCTTACTGGTCCACCATACAGTCACCATAATCTTTCGCGGGTGAAGTGATGCTCGTGCATGCTGTCTTGGTGCTTCACCTCGATCTAACCATTGTCCTGACCGTCTCCGATTATCATAAAGTATCCACTTTTCGTCACACGTTACCACTCGATGAAGAAACAGTTCAACTTTCTGTCGATTAGCCAAAGAGGTAGCCACCTCTAATCGACAGAGCTTATTGGCTTCCGTTAATTGGTGCGGCACCCATCGATCGAGTTTCTTCACTTTGCCAATCGAAGAAAGGTGACGACTAATGGTGGCAATGGACACTTGAAATGTTTCTGCAAGGCTGCGCACTGTTGTCGACGGATTACTTTCAACTTCTACACGCAGCTGTCGTCATTAACGGTGCTACGCGCATATCCGCGAGGCTCATTTTCCAAATCAAAATTTCCCTGCTGAATTTTTTAAACCATCGCCGTAATGTACGTTCATTACACGTGGTTTCACCGAACGTCTGATTAATTTCTCGCGTTGCTGCAGCTGCATTTAATCCCTTTTTAAATTGAAAGAAGTAAATTGCCCGAATATCTCTTGCCGACAGCATTTCCATAGGCGAGACAAGGACAGGTGTATTAACTTTGCCAAGAAATGGAACAGGTACACACTTCAAAATAAATACCCTTCTCTACAAATACAATAATAATTTTCACCAAAAACATACACGTCTTCACACAGGTGCGATTCAGTTCAAACTGAAGGAAAAAACGGACATTACATTTGTAACAACCTGAACAACCTCGAAGTTGTGAAAAATTTTGATTAAATCGTAATGTGCATTATTTTATGTTTAACATTCAAAGCCTCTGTAAAAGGCTCAGTAGATTCAACCAACATGTAATGATGTAACTTCCTTTTCTATAGTCGCACTTAGCGTCTTGGAATATGCCGTTTCTCTCAAACAAATTTGTTTAAAAGACATCAAATCGTATTTGTAAACAAGCTGTAAGGTTTACTAAAAAAACTTAATGTGAACAACACAAAAGATGTCAACGTAAAATTTCTAAAACAAAAGTACGTCGCGTATTACATGCGTAGAACCTACATCTAAACTCGTATACAATTTAATTAAGATTTAAGATTTTACCATTAGAAAAGAGAAACCAAACAGAGAAAAGAGAAACATAGAATAGGACGGGGAAAATTTATATCGTGAGTGACGCCGTTTATCAATATTAAAAAATTCAAGGGCGGATCAGTAATTAGTGATGAGCCTAGACTAGAAAAACACAAACTTTTGACAAAAAACTATTTTATTTTTCAACATACTTCCTTTCATTTCCTCAATACATTTAATCCACAGTTATTAAAGTCTTTTCAATCCTTCATAAAACTAAGCTTTATCAAATGCGATAGTGTCAGTGATAGGAAGTTTTCAGGTCTGGAAACGAAAAAGTCTGAGGGGACAGATCTGGCGAATAAGTTGTTCGAATTATAGTTTAATGAATTTTTAACACTGTAACAATTGAAATGTAAACACGTGTATTACCCTGGAGAAAAACATTCGTTTCTTTTTTTAAGTGAGATCTTTTGTTTTGTATTGTATCATGCAATTGATCTGGAAAAAATGCATTCATCTGTTATCGTTTTACTTCTTTGAAGATAAGTCTCTCGAATCATGCTTAGCTAAATTGAAAGCTGAAATGGGTTCACGTTTGCGTTTGCGGTCCACAGTCAAAAAATGCGGCAGTCATATCATACATAATTTCATACACAATTCATAATGCATATGTTGACCCATAAGAATTGTGTAGAGCAAACAGTTCATTTTCTATTCAAATAACAATCGTCCTTACGACCAGAATAAACGCACATTTTGTCAGTTATATTTTGAAGGATTACCAAACTGGACAATAAATAATATTTTTTATTAGTGCTACACTCTTTCGTCAGTCTCACTAGTTACTGATCCACCCTCGCAGCTCTCTACATTGATCGGAACAGCATTAGACACCAACTTTCGTGAGTAGAGCGATATTTAGTTTAATAAGAGCAATAATAAGTTCTTCACGTTAACCGTGAAACCTCTAGTACGTAAAAATGATAGGATCTACATCACCAATTTCGTTATATACAACTACAAGCGGGTTAATCCACTAAATTCAGTTTGAATAAATGTAAAATCTCGTGCCCAAAATTTAACCTGGCAATTTTAGAATAAAAATTCTGTGGTATTTGGTAATTAACATGCCAGCAAGTATGTTTAAGTATATTAGCGCATATTAAGTTATCCTATTTTTATACATCCTTTGCCATCATTGTTCCACCCGTTCTTTTAGGTAATATGTCGCTAAGAATTTCGTTGCCATAAATATAGTCTCCACTAATCCTGTACACGTAACAATTCACTTAGCTAATCCATCGGCTTTTTCATTAAAATGAATTCCAAAATATCCTTTAATCCACATAAAATGTATTTGTTTATAAGTAAAGTGTGCGTGTAAGTGAACAATATTTGAAAAAATGGATAACTTCGAAAGGAATGTCTTCTACTTTTACGGCTTTTAGCCTCATTATAAATATTTTGGTAATGCTTAGACTTTTTAAATACTTCGGGGCTTTTTTGATGACTTTCGCTTCTGCTGAAAAATAATATTAAACTTTTCCCCAATCTTATTAATGACTTTATAAGAGGCACAACCACAGACTTTCTGAAATTTCGATGACATATGTGATATAATTTTTTTCCAATAACTCTAGGTGGATAGCTTTGTTTCAATTTATATTTGCCGTGTAGTTAGGGAGCACTATCTTCACTGGAGTAAAATATTGGAAAAAGGGACTAGGTGGATAAAAAAAATGAGTTATTTTAATGCAATATAATTAGAAAATTAACATAAATCGAGTTGCAAATTTCGGTTTCTTTTTTTGCCTTTTATTTCCGTATAATTTATGTGTGTTTGATGTATACCTTTGTATACATATTTATTTAAATCTATGCCAGTATATATTTTCAATATGCAAAAGTAAGAAATTCTAGTTAAAAACAATTATTTATCCTTGAAAAAATTAACTAATGTCTTTTGCGTTTTACGGACAGAGCAGCAATTATGTATATTTTTGAAGTGTAGTGTATGTGACTGTGAGTACGATTACAGATGATTATAAATGAATCATATTTGCATATACACATTTCTTGTATATATATCTAACATATATGTACATATATGAAAGCAACTCGTATAATTAATGAATAAAAGCGAAATAAAGTTAACTTACCTTCCAGTAAATGTAATCATCCGAATTGTAATCATTTTTGTAACAGTTTAGAGAACCTTGAGTTGTTGATGTATTCATTGATGTGGTTTGTTTTCAACTGGATTAAATAATTTGAATATACATACATGTGTAGTCACTTCGAAACACGCAAATCAACAATTGGCCATTTATTCTATAAACGTTCGCTTGAAAATCTTAATCTGTTTTGTTCATTTGTTCAAAATTAGACAATATAATAAGATAAAAATGAACTTCGTAAATATTTGCCAAAAGAAACAAACGAAAATTTGATAAGGTAAATGTCAAAATATATCTGTACATATCTTACCTTATCCCTATGCTGCGCCAACACGCCTAACTCTAGATCGTCCAGATTTGGTAGCGATATACTGTTTCTTCGTAACATATTTTGTCGGTATACTTTTTCTAATAACGGGCAAACTGTATCCTCCAATTCTTGTTTTAAATTTAGAGATGAGTTTTCCATCACTACATCTACATCCTCTATATCACAACCTTCAACATACGTTGTTTTTAATCCAAAAGGAGTTTCTACGATTATCGTCGGAAGTTCTTCAGGACAGAATTGATACCGCCTTACTTTGGATTTTTTTCCCAACACCTACAATTAAAAAAACATTTATTTTCAATTTTAATGGACATCTTATTTTAGCTGTTATTTATAATGAAATGTTTAAACGGATTTGTGCTTTTATTTCAACATCACAGAATTGTATAATGTAAATTATAACTAAGGTTGAACAATCCTCGGGGTAACCAGCGACAGTAACTGATGGGGAGACAACGCGTGTAATCACTGCTGATGGTTTGCGTCATATCAGTGACGTGAAGATGTCTCGCGAATGTGAATTGTTAACTGAGACGGGTGTAAAGACATTTCTAAATCGTTTACCTACATTAGAATATACAAAGAGTACTAGGAAAGTTTTACATTACAGCCTTGTTTATTTAATTTTTTCAATGTAATTTCCTCTACACTCAATACACCTCTCCACCCTCCGAAACCAATCTTTAAACCAGTTCTGCCAAGTTTCACTAGGCAGTAAAGCACACTCGTTGTCCCAAGCCCGCAGAAGGTCCTCATCACTGGAAAACCGCCTACCTTTTAGCTTTATTTTCACATGCGGGAACAGTGCAAAGTCGCAGGGAGCAAGATCTGGACTGTAGGGAAGGTGCTCGAGAAGTTTCAATCCTGTCGTTGTCAAATATTTGGCGCGGTGAGCTGGAGCATTATCGTGATGGAGAAATCAGGTGTCCATTCTTGACTTTGGCCGCAGATTCTTCACAGATCCAATGACATTAGGCAGGCACTGTTCAGTACACCACTTAGCTGTGACTGTCTTCCGTGTGTCCAAAACGACGCGTTCCACAATTCCACTCGATTTGAAAAATACAGCTATCATTTTCTTCTTTGCAGATCGGGATTTTCTGATAACTACGGGTGTATCCTCATCATCAAAGACCCAAACTTTATTTTGAGCTTTGGTCGGCACATCGTAATAGTACAGCCATGTCTCGTCACTTGTCACGATGTTGTTCACATACCAAGATTGTGCCTTATTAAACTTTTTTAGCATCTCCCGGCACCAAGTTCACGTGCAAATGATCATGCAGAATCGAACGAATTGCTGGTGCATTTAGGATTGAAGTACCCTCTATCTGTTGGTAGGTCACTCACCTGTCCTCGCCAAGCATTTTCCTCACAGTAGTAACGTTTTCGTCCGTAACTGACGTTCGTAGCCTTGCCGGCCTCTCAGCATCCTCCACAGCTAAATTTCTCTTTGGAATTCTCTATACCACCTGAATATCTTTGTGCGATGTTTACACACATCACCTAGTGCAAGAGTCATTTCTTCGAAGCACTGATCTATGTTTAAACCACGTACGAAATTATAACGCAAAACTGCCCTATCTCATTCCGTGACCACGATGCCATCGCAAGCACTTGACACTCTCATTGCTAATGAATAACTGAGCCCATCGACGTGGCGTGACGGCTACTATGCACGTATGAACATGTCGCAACAAGTAGCTTTCTACGATTCACTATTGCGTCACATTGCAAAACTTTCCTAGTACCCTTTGTACGAGAACTATAATTAAATGTGCAACATTAGTATTTTGCCACATGACATTATGGATTGTAAAAGACACATTAAGAGCAAAGCAAATCAATTACTGTTAGGTGTAAAGTGTGAATTACTATATTATAAATTTGTATTTGATTTTATTATTATGGTTGCCACATTCCCCAACATATAGTAGACAATGAGAACTTTCGTAAATTTTGGAACAAATATATTCCACATTGAAAGTTACCAACCAGCCGACAATTACGGCACAGTTTACCGCGAGTTTAAGACACGGTAAGACGGAGTTAGAAAAATTAAAAAATATAGCTCTGGGTTGATGAAACTACAGATACTAAAAAAATTGAGTTGTGAATGTATTAGTACGCACTTTAGAAAGCGATAAGAATTCGTTACTTCTTCTCGTATGCAGTAAAATGGTGCAAAGAAAATAAACGCGGAATATACAGTCAGAGACTAAAGTTTAAATACACCTCAAAAATTGTATGTTTAAAGAAAAGTAAACGTTTCAGAAAAACTTATAGTATGCAGCTTCATTTGTCTTCATAAATAACAAAAAAACGATAACAAAAAATTCTTTGTAAATTGCAAACATAACGGTAAATACCACAATAACAACAAAATACAGCGGACAAAAGTTTAAATACATCTTGCAAAACAAAAAACTCCCTTTCATTTCTCAAAAACAAAGTACAGTTATATTTTATGAATGTACATATGTATGTTTCGATCAAATTCTTTTTTTAAAAGCCACCACTTGTTATTAGTAGCGGTCTTATTGTCAGCATTGGAAGTTCTATTGAAAATTATGGGCAAAGGTAAAGAAATTGAGTCCAGCGTTAAACATTTAATAATAAAACATTTTAAGGAAGGAAAATCCTATTGAGAAATAGGAAAATTATTAAATGTACCATTTTCTGGTATTCAAAATATAATTAGAAAATATAAGCAAACTGACTCAGTAGAAAATATGCCAAGAAGCGGTCGACCAAAAAAACTTTCCAGTCGTGATGTTAACCATATCGTAAGAGAAGTGAAAAAGAATCCAAGAATAAGTGCCCCAAAACTTGCAGATGATATCGCTAATAACTACAACAAGCATGTGCATCCAAAAACTGTTCAAAGAGCATTGCGAGAAAATGGATATAAAAGCAGAGTTCCCCGAAAGAAGCCACTGATAAGTGAAAAAACAGACGACTTAGACTGGAGTTTGCAAATAAGTATAAAAACAAAAACGCTGGGTTTTGGAGAACAGTTCTTTTTACAGACGAGAGCAAATTTAATTTATTTGGAAGCGATGGACGTTCAAAAGTCTGGCGCAAGCCAAACACTGCCCTTCAAAAACAAAATTTGGTTCCTACGGTAAAACATGGAGGTGGCAATGTAATGGTTTGGGGAGCGATTGGAGCAGCCGGGGTTGGGAATTTGGAGTTTATTGATGGCATAATGAATCAACATCTTTACAAGAGTATATTGGAAAGAAATTTGCAAGTATCCGTCGACATCTTGGGCCTTGGACCGCGTTGGATCTTTCAACAGGATAACGATCCCAAGCACACCGCACTTTCTGTGAAAGAGTGGTTGCTTTATTATGCTCCCAGGCAGCTCCATAGCCCACCTCAATCACCAGACTTAAACCCAATTGAGCACGTTTGGGATTTAATGAAGCGAAAATTAGCGAAAACTTCAATAACAAGCAAAGAGTCGCTAAAAGAAGCTCTTAAAAAAATCTGGTCTGAAATATCGCCTTCTGAAACAGAAGCGCCGCTTGCAGTCAGTTATCGATAGCCATGGCGGTCCAACATAGTATTGAAATGTTTTTCTTTTTTAAATTATTTAAAAAATGGTATAACATTCAAAGATGTAAATATGTTTGTATTTAAACTTTTGTCCAGTGAATTTTATCGTATTTTTAAGAATTACCGTTATGTTTGTAATGAAGTCTATATTTTTTGTTATCGCTTTTTTTGTTATTTATGAAGACAAATAAAACTGCATACTATAAGTTTTTCCGAAACGTTTACTTTTCTTTAAACATACAATTTTTGAGGTGTATTTAAACTTTAGTCTCTGACTGTATAATGGAAACTATAAAAAAATGCTGGTAGGAAATTTCGTATATCGCCAACCCAAGATGCAATGTTGATTATAGATGGCGATTCAAACATAGTTAAATCTGGCAAAATACTGAAACAATGTTTTTCTAAAGTGCTTCACGTAACATGTTTGTTCCATGTAATTCATCTGATAGTAGTGTATATTAGAAACAACTTTACAAAAGTAGATAAATTAACAGTTTCTATTAAACAAATTTGTGTTAAATCTCCAAAACGCATTGGCGCGAGTTTAAAAATTCGCGTCCGGGCATTCCTCTACCACCACAGCCGGTATTAACGAGGTGGAGACCGTGGCTTCAAGCAGTAATATACTACGAGAAACAATTTCGCATTGTTAAACCTTGTATTCTGAAATTATTCATCAGAAGCTCAAGCAATTTCATTAAGCCAGCAACTGTTTACATACATATATTGAAACCCAAACACAAAGAGAACATATTTAAGAAAATTACTCGACTGTATTGAAAACCATTTCCCTATTAGAAAACGGCAAAGTGTCTTTAAATGAAGCCCTGAATATGGTATATCGCCTGAAAGTCTCTAACAGATAGTGTAGGTATCCATACAATCAATAAATTATATGCAGTTTTAAATAAGAGTTCTGATTTTAAAACTATAGTGCGTATAGAGCGGTGTTGAAGTGAAAACCAAGAGTGTGAAAGAAAACGACGAGTAAACGTACATTTTCCAAATATACAAACATATCGTATTTTCGGCGTTTGAGTGAATCAACAATGGAAGATATACTGATGATAGAATACTACACCGAATTTTCACGCAAAAATATGTACTTAATTACATTATTTATTTTATCATAATCCCAGCTATCCATCCTTCCCAGCGAGGCAACTGCGAATCCAAAGATTTGTTCAACATTAATTATGACTTATGAAATCTATGTTAGGTGGAAAAAAGACCGTAAAAGATGATTTATTATGATCAAAAATATCCACACATTTACGTTATATTTTTACAAAGTCATCATCGGGCAATGAAAAGTACGAGCGACAACAGGATTGCACCTAATCTAAATCGAAACATGACAGATTCCACCAATAAATAAAAATCAGCATTTATATCTCTTTGCCTGTATAATATTTGAGTAGAACATCTATTGCCATGCGTCGCATGTCTATAATATATATAATATATGCCCATTCTGCCATTCAACTTAAATTGATTCATCACTTCATATTCTCAAAAACATTATGAAGCCCTTCTTTTATACCTGTTTGTGTCATGCTGAATGAATTAGTTTAAATCGTCAATATTGCGAAATCGATTTTTATGAATAAATGTATTGTTTTTTATTCGATTAAATAATAATAATTATTTATTCATATAAATCCATTTGCATGACAAAAAGATACAAAGAACATTACAGCATCGAATTTGTTACATATTCATTATGAGTACATTTTGAGGAGTACGTCGCAAAATTGTATTTAATCTAAAGTGGTTAACATTGCAGGAATTAAAAATAGAATTGTAACAGTTACACATGTGGGAAGTGGAGAAGTGTAGCAATAAATTTATTTTCGCAGGTGATAGCTGAAATGTAGCAAGAGTCCAAGTTGCAACTTGTGATGCTCTGAAGATCTTTGAGAAAAGTTGTGATGAATCAACCTGATTATGATATATGTGATAATATAAATATGTTAAGAGCAGAGAAAGCATGTAGAGACAGCAAAAAAGACATGTGAGAAAAGTTTTCTGAACGACACTTCAAATATTTAACTTAAGAAACCTTCGCTGAGCGATTTCTAATTCTCTCCTATAAACTAGATAAAAAGGGTTTAAGATAATGGCAGCATATTCTAGCCTCGATCTCATCAGTGAGAAATACAAAGTTTTCAAAGAAACCTTATATTTGAAAATCAAGCATAATTTAGAATTATGAAACCAACTGTCGATCTTGCTGTAGAGCATATCATGTCAATGTGCTCACCAAAACTAAATCTGGTGTCAAACAACAAGTCAAGATTTTTGATGATGACAGTAAGATCAGATTATACTGAAAAATAAGAGGGTCTGTAGTTCGTGTAAACGATATTATCTAATAGTCTGGAGGTGTTAAATCTAGTGATTGGGGAGGCCACCAACCTTGGATTTATAAAACCACTATAAAAATCCTTTAAAAATTCCAAAGAAGTCTGGATAACATAGAGTGTTGCACAATCTCGTTAGAAATATTCAAAATTAGCTCGTCACCATGCAACTATGTAATGTAACTGCACAATATCTTTCTGGAGTAATTGTATTGTAAAAGGTAAGACCTATAATCATCATTTGCGGAATTGTTACCCACATATCAAATGTTACTGAATTCAAAGCAGCTTAAATAAAGTTATTTAATCAATTACTGTAAGTTGTTACAAAGATACAATTTTCGTAGAGCGAAAACTGTGAATGTATGTGATGTTTCTCTTTATGTAATTTTGAACAGCTCATCAGGCATGATCTGTAAATAGTCTAATGCACTTAGCTGGTTCTAAGTTAAAATACTTATCGTGCTGATAATTTTCATAAATTTTTCTTTAAATTTCTTCAACACGAGCTCGGATATGACAAACAATATTCTCTGTTAACGAAATAGATTAATCTGTTTTCCTTTGCAAATGCAGTGTTTACTTTCAAGATATTACACAATTCGCCGTTTGTATTGAACTAATTATAATTGAATTATAATTGAACTATTAATATGTACATTAGGGAATTGTTATTTGATTAAAAGAAAGTTGCAATGAATAAACCTATTCCAAACAAGCTATCAAAATAAAGGCATCATATTTAAACTGAAGCAACAATTATTATAAAAGAACTGTTTGATATTTTATCAACGAAACAATTACGAAAAATCGCGTGAAACTCCTATTTAAAATACAACGAATTTGACAAGAGAAACTGATATTATCTAATAGTCTAGAGGTGTTAAATCTGATGATTGAGGAGGCCACAAACTTTGGGCTTGTGCACTAATACTGTCACCATAAAGTTCCTCCAAAAATTCCAAAAAGGTCTGAGTAACTTAGACTGTTGCATGGTCTTATTGCATATATTTCAGAGTTAGTTCATCATGCAGCTATGCAAAAATTCTTTCAATCTAACTACACGGTAACTTTCTGCAGCAATTCTTGCGCGGTAAAATCTACGATCAATAACCATTTGCATTACGTCTGTAATCTTTTGAATCTCTAACAATTTTATCCTTTACTAATTGCAACAACTGTTACTTGATCTTGTCATTGCAAATTTTACTTCTGACGTGCTTGTTTCAATTGAAGATCTTTCATTTATGCCTGCTATTTCGCATCATCCATCGTTAACTATTTTCTTGCAATATTCTGCATCTTTTAATAGATACTAACTGCTTCATACCCTTTCGTGCATCAAAAACAAGGCGTAGGTGTGAAAATAATACTTACATTATAGAATATTACTTTACAAGCGGCACTTAGCTAAGCATCGAAATAGTAATAAAAGATACATTCTCAGAGACTACAATATTTATTCGAAGTCTCTTGAAATTTTTTTAAGGCAAGATCTCGAAAGACTTGTTTTTCATGCGCAATCAACGAAATAATTTCAGAATTCCTGAATTAGTATCATTTAGTAATAAATTTTACTTTGCAAATGATACCGAAATAGTTCAAGGGTTCACGAAGTATTTTCCTTCGATATACTCAAGAACACATTAGATGCATAACGACAAAGTTATATAAATCTATGAGAATTCTTAGCCGAGGCAAAAATTATCTCTCTGGTCAGTATTATTTCTGTAATTAGTAGTGACAATTTACAATTTTGAGTATCCTCCGAAATTGAAACAATTCACGTTGAAAATGACAACAAAGTGATTCTGAAATGTTTGAATGGAAATAAAGTGTAATTTCTAGACGTTGCAATCGCTTTTTGGAAACTGAACATGCTCAACAAAGACAAAGGCAAGGCCGACCAACATCGACAGCACCAGAAGGCTCGATACCTGTCGCATATAGAACATAGAAATAGTGTCCTTCGCTTTTGCTATTGTAAAGCTACTATCCATGCAAACAAACACATTGTTGAAGATCGTTTTCTTTCTTTAGAGTGTGAAAGAGCTCGAAAAATGTGGACAAATGAATATCAATTGGGGTCGTAACGAATATTATTCATGTTGTAACGAGATAATAGGCATATCCTGATTTGACGTGAACCTAGCGTACGAAATAATCAACAATTTGTCCGGAAAAACCTTAATATAAAGGTAATAAAGTAATGGTTAGAACCGGGACACATCGACCATTATTTTATAAAAAATGGAGCTTAGATATCTGGGTGAGATTTTGCGACACATTGTTCTTCCGTATGCAACAGTAGTAGCAGAAGAAATCATTTTTATGAAACAACTGGATTGATGAAGTTGATATAGAAAGAACGAAGTGACCAGACAATTCTTCAGAAGGTAATCCAATAGAACACACCTGGAATGATGTAGGAAGACGTGTTGCTGCACGAAATATCCCACCAAGAACACTTCAAACATTACGAATTGCTGTCAAAAAGGAATGGAATATAGTTTCCCAGGAAATGTTCGCCATGCAAATCCGGTCCATACATTAAGATGTCAAATGTTTTTAGATATTCATGGAGATAATGTACATTATTAATCTCTATTCGTTTTGTAACAAATATTGAAATAAAACTTCTATAAAATTGAATAATACTGTATTTGTCCTACACTAAAAATGCATTTCTACTCATCAGATTAAAATTTGTCCAAACAAGTTGAAATACAATAATGTGTTTATATACTTCTTCAGAAATGTACTAAAGCCAAAGAATGATAAATTTACTTCGTTTTAATGTATTATTTTTATAAAACATCTGTTATATTGTTTTAAGCATTGTATATAACTGTGACACTTAAAATCAATCTTTTTTATTAGAGTATTATGCTTAAATCTGACATCTGAAAGTTTTCTTGTTTTAAAGAGCGTAAAAATTTTTCGAAATACTAAAAAGTATACAAATAATAGCCATTAATATTGTAATGCGCTTTGAAATATTTGTATTACGTAGCATAACAAATGTAAATAGTTAACTTTTAAGTACAAACCTCCTTGAAAATGTTAAATATTCTTTCACCCATTTTAAATACAAACTTTCCACTTTATAATGAAACTATATTGCATGCATATAATTAACAAAGAATTTAAAACACTATTTTAAATCACTAATAATACTTCAATAATAGTCAATAATGAGTAAAGCATGCACCTAGTATATGATGCAAATGTGACCAATAAGGTCGATAGTTTTGTACATAGAATATTTAATTACACTAGCGGCGACTATAAAAACAATAAACATACCTGGGTGACTTCTTATTAATTCTAACAACCTCTATATTGGTTTTTGGCCAATACTTTATACAAATATTAACATTCGGAACGTATATGTTAACACAAGATAATTTTTCGCTAATATTAAAGAAACAGTTTACTTATTGGCTTATCAAAAGATACTGTTTGCATAAATAATACGTACAGAACAGCTGCAAGTTTTCGTGATAAAAGAAACAACAAATTAATAGCGCAGTTTAAAATATACACATTTTTCTTTTAAATAAGTGAAATGTATATCCTAATCAAGTCAAGTGGTTGCGTTTATAGCAGCCTACATTAATTTAAGTTTGCATATTTTTAATGGAGTAAGCTAATGCAGTTGTTCACACATGTACGCATTATTCGACCTCAACCAATTCGCTGCTGCATATAGGCCCATCAATTATTACTACCTTATGCTACTTAGTTTTTAAACTGTTATTCAGGTGTTGGTGTTGTGGTATTTTATGTAAAAAGACAAGAAAATGGCAGTGACGACTAGGGTACGCAAAGTAGTACACACTTGAATTACTTGCTTCGTTCCTTACGTAGTAACTTAAAAAACACCTTAAAATTTCACGTATTTGACTGTCGCGTGCAAGTGTGCTCCCCAAATGCGCACGTTGTGACGGTTATCTGAGCCATGGAAGATTTCTTCATAACTGAAAGTTAAATACAAAATATAGGTTTCCTCTTTCATCATATCTAACACTGAAACGCTCAATTCCATCCGCTTTCGCTCGTCATTGGTAAATTCTTGAACGAACTGCAGTTTGTATGGTTTTAAATACAAACGTCTTCTTAACACACGCCACATAGTGAGTTGAGAGATCCGAAGTTCACGGCTAGCTCAATTTTTAGACTATTAGAAACTTACGATCAACTACAACTTTTCCTTTTCCAAACACTCATTCCCTGTAAGCTGTTGAAAGTAGCGTCGTTTAGAATGGTTTGAAGTCAAATTGCCTTCCAAAAGCATTCTGCACGGTAGCAACCAAATACATTTTCGTTAATTCGAGAGTGCAGAAAACTTTTTGCTATCAACTTGCCATCTCGAGTGTAAGCAAGCAACTGGATGATGTTATGGGGCCAGAAAGTCTCTATGTTTTATGTCTTCTTTAAAATCACTGTAAATTGTTGAAAGTGGCGTCGTATAGAATGGTTTAAAGTCAAATTACCTTCGAAAAGCACTCTGCATAGTAGCAACTGTTTCGCTAATTCGAGAGTGCAGAAAACTTTTTGCTATCAACTTGCCATTTCGAGTGTAAGCAAGCAACTGGATGATTTTATGGGGCCAGAAAGTCTCCATGTTTTATGTCTTCTTCAAAATCACTGTAAGCTGTTGAAAGTGGCGTCGTATATAATGGTTTAAAGACAAATTTCCTTCGAAAAGCACTCTGCACGGTAGCAACCGAATACATTTTCGCTAATTAGAGAGCGCAGAAAACCTTTTGCTATCGACTTGCCATTTCGAGTGTAAACAAGCAACTGGATGATGTTATGGGGCCAGAAAGTCTCTACGTTTTATGTCTTGTTTAAAATCTTTAATATTCTTTTAGATAATGCAAGATTACTGTCACTTTTCAGGCTATATGTTCCATATTATAGTATTAGACCTATGTTTGTTGATGGAGGCTCTTCCTCATCCATATACACGACCAATAAACTATTTAATGACATTTATAAATTTGTTAAGGTATTTGATGTGTTTTATGGCCACCATCTTAATTATCTTAACGATTTGTCACGTTTTACTCTCTTATTACTGTTGCCGGTTCCCCATTCTTATTTCTTTTTGCAATTTAAATTGTACTTTTTTTACATTTTCAAATGGTAATGGAGGCACTTCAAGTAGGGCTTTTATTTTGTATTCCTACGTATATCTATCGGATTAAATAAATAAATAAATGTTTTCTAATGTTACCCTGTAAATAGTTGTTCAATTGTTAGATAATAAAAAATTAAACAAATTGTCTTATTAATAAAAAATTTGACTATTTGTAAGCCTTTATTGTTGTCTTAATACTGTTGCTGGTTCCCCATTGTCATTCTAAGTATTTTTCAATTTTTGAAATTTAAATTGTACTTTAAGTAGGACTTTTATTTTGTTTTTCTATGTATATCTATAGGATTAAATAAATAAATGAATATTTTGTAATATTTTACTGTAAATAGTTGTACAATTGTTTAATAATAAATAAATAAATAAACAAATAAACTGTGTCTTATTAACCCTACATCACTATAGTATGATATAATATATTTCACTTACTGCGTTACTATAATTGGGTGTAACCCACCCATGCGTTTAAAGTGTCTGCGTTTCTTAACTGCCAAATTCAAATATACATATAATGTAATTTTTTGAAGTAAGGAGCACTAAAATACCGAACAAATTTAGTTTTAGTCATAAATCTATTACTTTATTTCAAGTTATATGTTGTTTATTAACATTTCATTAAAAAAAGGAAACAAAAAAATTATATTAAATGGATTATGTAATTCTAGTGATAATTAAAAAACTATTTAAGCAAATCCTCTGCGGATTACTGAATTCGAAAGCTAAAAAGATAAAGAAAATAAAGTTATTTAATAATATTTTTGTAAACAAAGTAAAATCTTGCGTAAAAATTGAACTAAGTACCAACAAAATTGTAGTCACTCATCAAATCCATCAAACATATCATCATGGTTTTCGCAGTTGTTTGTCAATTCTGAATGTGTTGATTGATAACAATTAGTACACAGTGGGTAACTGTGACTTTTACAAATAAAAATGTCGCACTCGCAGCATGTTGTTTTTGTTTTACGGTCCTTTTTATTACCGCATTCCTGACAACGACTCTGTTTAAATTTTTTGGCTGGTGGTGATATGTCTTCGGGTTCATTCTGCTTTCCAGAAAGTTGTTTGGTAAATTTTTGGCAGCTTATTTTGATATTAGTTGGCAATGTCTTAATTGTGCTACGTTTTTCCATATGTGGCGTAATAAGCCTAAACGCCAAATCCATGATGAAAGGTGAACGCTTTTTGTATTTTAGTGGTGGATTTTGAGTGCACAACAAAACAATACGTGTATTTATGGCAGCCACATTCAGCAAAGAGTAGAATATTACCAGAGGCCAGCGATTACAATTTCTGGCTACATTATATGTAGAACATAACTGGTCAGTCGTAGCGACTCCTCCTTTGGTTTTGTTATAAAACTCAATTATTTCGGGCAAACACTTTGGAACATCTAGCAGCTTACCATTTCTATGCATGGTAGAGAGCAATAAAACACACAAGTGCTTTTATTTATATTAGCGATCACTCAAAGTAATCGCTAAAACTATGTACAAGGTTACTATCAATGGGTATAAAACACCCAAAAAAATGAAACCCTATTACTATCGCGGGTGTAAACCACCCAGGCTCTTTTTAAAATAAATTTTATATAATCTCGGATTAATGTAGTAGAATGTACTTCTAAACATAAAAAACCATTCAAAGGTGGATAACATTATAATAAAGGGACGATTTTCATAGAAAATTATATAGTTTACTTAAAAGTTCAGCCTTTTGGGTGGAATCCACCCAGACGATAGTAACGGAGGGTTAATAAAAGCTTTATTGATTATTGCCCATAAAGGTGTATGCACACTTTTGCAAGCGAAATGCATTGTATGCCCTAGGAACATAAATATTTCTCACAACAAATCTTGATAAATAGAAAATTAACGACAATCTTATTGCTATCCATAGGTGTATAATCGTAAATTAATTTACATAACCATCTTCTTTAAAATAAGTTGTAACATTGCTTGCGACGCCATCTAATGTATGGAGGAAGAACTATTCTCTAAATGCTACATAATTTATAATAAATTGTAGTTTTTGAAAACAACTAAGTAAATAATAGCAATGTTTTACATAATATACTTCAATCTGTCTATTGAAAAAAAAGAATAAAACTTTAAAACTCACTTTTTAATTGCTAGTACGTATATTACTTCAACTAAGATGGATTAGAATCTCAGAATTATCACTTTTTAAGTTATAGATATTTTTTATCGAAAAGTCTTTCGATACAATGCAATTTTTTAATTACAACCACAAAGCCACTCACATTTGAACATGTCCAATTTTTACTCATATATACAGAAATTTGTATCTTGTTAAAAGTATGATTTTTACTTGTAATTTTAGCCTTATTGAAACCGGATTTAGTCTGCCGTGGCAGTTAATTTCCATTTATTATCACAACTTTCAGTAAAACGCAGGCAAAGATATTAGATTCTATTCGATTGGGTTTTGGTAAATCTGCTGCACTTAAAAAGATATCGCCAATCAGCAGTGGCGATTTCGTTTTCCTAATAACATTTCGAAACAAATAACAGCGTATTTATTTTTAAAAAAGAGGAAGAAAACAAACGGCAGAAACAGATGTACAAAGTTTTTTTTATTAATTTAAGTACAAAATATTTATGAATAAAATGTAGTGAATCTTTTATTCTCATCAAATAACAATAAAAAAATAACATCTTAAAGCTATAAAGATTCCAATATTATATTACCGAAAAATTAAAATAACATCGGTAAACAAATATCAACAGGCAGATTTTCTTAGATACAATTTTAACTACGTCAGTGCAGCCTTTTCTTCATTAAAAACGATGTTGTACACTTGATCAAAATTATTCACAAAATGTACTTCGAGTCCCTCCGTAATATACTGTGGAAGGTCGTTGAAATCTTTTTTATTTTCTTCAGGTAGAATTATACATTTAACACCAGATCTTTTAGCCTAAAAAATTCATAAGTTATATAAAACATGCAATTTGAACAATTATTATCATCTAACTGCAATTGTCTTTTCCTTAATGCCACCAACTGGCAAAATTTTTCCCATCAATGAAACTTCACCAGTCATCGCTAGATCCTGTCTAATTGGTAAATTTTTTGCCAACGATAAAAGAGCTGTTACAATTGTACAACCTGCACTAGGTCCGTCCTTTGGAGTTGCCCCCTCGGGCACGTGTATGTGAAGATGACTGAAAAATATAACGAAGATTATTTCTTTTATGTCCTAGAACATTAGTGTAATAAAAAGTCTATTATTTAGATCTCGTATAGGTTGCGGATGCTTCTGTACCTCTAATGATACAAATTATATATCAAAACTATAACAACTTATAGTTCGAACTACATTTTCGAAAAAAATTAGGCGATTCGAGTGTTTGAAATTATAGGGGGCGCTAAAATGGAAGACCATTTTTATTATATTGTCATATTTTACTCTTACTTCCGTAAAAGAAAGAACGCGCATCAAGCTTTTATAAAATTTCGTAACGTTTACGGTTACAGCATTCTACAAGAAACTCAATGTCACGAAATTTCGTGCTATAATCGACGTCATACGACAAAATAAAAGCGTTGATCTTGTTACACACATGGCACACGACACGAGAGATTACAGAAACGTTGATAATCCATCATTCAAGGTTACACAAATACGTGATACTCTGCCGTCCCTCGGATAAGTTTATCTCGCATTCTAGACTCGCTCGCGAAAATAAATTTGAAGTGTATAGCGACGGGAGCACGCCTTTTTAATACAATTTAGTAATTTTCTGTGCACCACAAAAATTATGAGCAAAACTAGATAACGATCTAAATTATCGCATTTTGAAATATCATCAAATCCAGACATAGGAAGATGATTCAGACTTAAATATAATATCGGGCCAACTTCATGAAATATTGAGTAAACGGGTTTCAATATTCCACGAAATTGACCCGTGTTGTTTTTGACGTTGATTATCGGAGAGAGATAGTTTTGAAATTGCAGTTCAGTTTGAAATACTTCTTTCAAGCAAACGCTATTTAAGCATCATTATGCTTATATTTTTTGTTGTCTTACAAGGAGTCTAAGAATTGATTTCTCTTATATAGATGTTATTTGGCGTAATTTTTCTCGACCTAGGTCATGGTTCTGTTTTCATCTGTTTATAACGTTCTATTGAAGTTTGTACAAACCCATTGTGTAGATAGCAGGTAGCCATAATTTTGGACATCTTTGGCTTCTTGGAATGATATCATAAAAATACGACTTCAAATTGTTTAGAGTACACTCTTGCCAACTCACAGTATTTTACGACTGATATAGCGCTTAATTCTAATATACGTTTATATTATTTTACAACCAAAATCGTAACAGGATATAAAATTAGCAATTTCTAATGTTATACTAAATAAATATTTCATAAATTCTCTCGAAATTTCAAACAAGATAGTCAAAGAATCCCATATACACATATGTTTAATTCACAGCAGTAGCAAAAGCTGAAATTTTAGACCTAACAGTATATCACACATTAATGCTATAACCGACCCGCTTGGCATCTCAATCCTTTTTAGTTCCAAGAAAACTTTTAATTACTACGAAAACTGAACATATTACATCGACTGCCTTTTCTTGCTATTAATGTGGTATTCGTTCATATTGTTACGAAACTTGGCACGCAACTTACTAGAAAGATCACGCAATATTCGAGAAAGTACCGGTTCCAGAATAAGTACATTCACGACTAGTTCAAGCGTATATATAATCTTTTTACTAAACATGGGCGCAAAAATTCAGAGGGTTTTCCTTGAATTGTCTTAAGATCTTTTGCCGTCCAACGCTTTTCGAAAAGACGCTTTGTTTTGAAGGTATAACGCTATAGGCTAGGATATTTTTAAAATTATTAATACAACCTATGTAAAACCACGGTGTAGTAACTGAATTGTTGCCGCATGCTTAGTAAACACTCTGTATAAGCAGCCGGGATCGTGCGCAATCATTAATGATACAGGCATTTATACCTGAACATCGGTATTGTATCAGTGTTACAGATATTTTATAATTAGTGTTTGGAGATTTATTAATAGTTTATCCAATGGTTAAATAAATTATTAGAAGTTTCTGTTATTTCGACGTTTGATTTTACTGCAGCCAAAATCATCCCGATAAATACCTAACAACGTATTTGTCAACGTTATCAACAAAAAGTATCTACCTTTTATTCAAAAATGTATTGTCTTTGTCTATCTTATACACAAAATTTCTGGCCACAGTTAGGGCGATTTTTGCCGACTCTTTCATAACCTCGCCCAAATGTCCAGTAAGTTCCATACTACCAGACGCTTCTTTTTCCGTGGATGGCTTACGCGTTGTTGTTTCGATAAACAACGTTGATCCACCTAATAATATATTTCGTGATAAAATAATTTAAAAAACTAAAAGATACTCGAGGATACCCATTGCCGTCCAAGCCAAACCCATAACAACACCAACTGGAGTGGTGGGATACAGACGATCTTGTGTGAAAATAGGTTTGCCGACGAACTGTTGCAGATTCTTTGGAGATACGTGAACAAACTGCGTTTCATCTTTAACTACTTTATAAGCTACCTTCCTTATTACCTGTGAAAAAAATAATTTTGGATTATTTAACAGAAATATGTGACTATAGTAAATACGTAAAAATCGTTTAAATAATTTTCAGGACAGAAATTGGGCTGATTTCTAGAAGAAATTTTCCAATCTAATCTAGTGCAGATGGTAAATGTGAGATCTTCTTAGCTTTCACGTCTAAAGAAAGAAAATTTCCTGGACACAGTAGTGAATGATTGGGAAAAATATGGCCCTACATCTGCTACATCTGTTAAAGGTGCATCATGTAGTGGAAGTCCGAAATCTAGCACTATATTGTTGAAAAAATGCATGCTATGGTGTTAAACTACAGTCGTTTGAAGACGTCTGAGATGATAGATGCTGTGAACATCTTTAAATAACGAGCAACATACATTTTAAATGAAGAATTGGGTATGAAGAAGCTACCTGCGAGGTTGGTATTAAACAAAAATTGGTGGGAACGTAAATTTTTCATGAATGTTTGGGAGCGTTTTCGAGAAAACATATAAAGTAAATTTAATACGACGATTTATTACCACAGGTAAGACTTGCATGCATCATTATACATCCGAGAAAAAACAACAATCTAACGGTAGCGACGCGGTGGTTCTTTTCCATAAAAGAAGGCTTTTTAGGATGCAAAAGTTATTTTTTTTTTGTTGATTACATTGTAAAAGTCAAACCATCACAGGCAATATCACGTGAGTCTTTTAGGCAAATTGAAACAAAAAATTAATGAAAAGCGTGTTGGCTCACCCAAGAAAAATTTATTTTCCATTAAAACAATGCACGACCTTACACAAGTGTTGCTATGACAGATATTAACAAAGAAAGCTTAGATATTCTTGTACCGACCTTATTTTGCAGGATTGAGTACTGTCGATTTACTAGATCTTTCTATGCCTAAAAAATATTTTGCAGGTCAGAAATTTTTGCCAAACAACGATGTTAAAAATCTGCTGTGGATGCTTATTTTAGAAGTTTGACAATTCCGAATTTTATCGCGGCCATATAAACTATAGATCATAGTTGGTCCAAATGTACCGAGGTGACAGGAAACTATGTTGAGAATTTAACGCAATTTTAAACCACAAAGGCCTTTCCTTTATTTATATACCACAGACTCTTCAGCCCACCCTCGTATTTACGAGCCACTCATATACAAGAATGGTATAAATCAGAGAAATTGAAGAACAAATTCAGAAAAGTTTTTAATTAAATCCAATACACATACGATAATGTAAAGATAACAATAAAGAAATTTTAAAAAGTCCATTTAAAATGGTATCATTAAAAGTTACCTAATGTCATTCTGAATATTGCATTTTCCTCTTTACTTAAGAAGTAGATTGTGCTAGAGAAAAAAGGAAAGAGGAATGTTAGCATGTTAGCCAAAAAGACCTTGCTGAACTGAATACAAAAATAATGCATAGAAGCTATTGAAACTGTGATTAAAATAGTCACAGTAATTATTACAGATCAATATAACATTCCATACTCACCTTTTCTATTTGTTTCTGTAAATTCCTAACACCAGATTCCCTACAATAATTTTTTATTAACACATGTAACGTATCATCATCTATTTTTATATTTTCTGTTTTTAATCCACTATCCCTCATTGCTTGCGGTAATAAATATTGCTTAGCAATAGCCATTTTTTCTTCAGCTACATATCCAGACATATCTATCATTTCCATACGATCTCTTAAAGGTTCGGGAATGGTATCTACAATATTGGCAGTACATATAAAGAGAATCTTAGACAGATCTACAGGAACATCCAAGTAATGATCTAGAAAGTTGGCATTCTGTTCTGGATCTAGTAATTCCAGCAAAGCTGAACTGGGATCGCCTGTGTAACCTCTAAAATTTGAAAAGATTTAAAATAAAGTTCATGGAAATTTTGTGCAAGCGTACTTGCCAATTTTGTCCACTTCATCTATTAGTACTAAAGGATTTTCTGTTTTGGTTTTTTTTAAACATTGAATTACTTTGCCTGGCATGGCACCTACATACGTTCGTCTATGTCCTTTTATTTCCGCAACATCTGTCATACCGCCTACAGAGAATCTAAAGTATTCTCTGTTTAGTGCGCGTGCTATTGAACGTGCTAAAAATAATTACTATGATGTATTCAATCCTTTTTCAAATATAATATAATTATTGAAAGACTTGTGCTAATTAAAACAATTTAAAGGAGTTAAATTATATTATTTTTATGCGTATATTCTATCAATTAAATTTTATTTTAGAGGAGGAGATGTAACGACATTATAAGATTAGTTGTCGTACAGAAATACCAGACAAATGAGAAGTATTTGGCACATAAAATGAAAGATTAGTTTTTTGATGTCAGTGTTCATTTCGCTCATCTTTAATTGTTGGGGAATAATAATGAATATATTTCCTCTACTCAAATTTAAGTTAATTTATACTTTTAATGCATTGCTTTATATCAATGACATTTTATGTTCGAGACAACGTCCAATACATGCCGATCAACTTGCCTGTAACTTAAAGCAAAACATGTGCAGAGGCTTTGACGCACTCTTTCTAACATTTCCCTATTGATTTCAGCACTTGTTCCTAAATAGCGTTCTTCAGTTTGTGCAATATTTGAGGCAATGTCTCGTACAAAGCTTTGATATCGCTCCACAAAAAATATCACAGATGCTGAATTCAATTAACCGTGAACCTTAGAGAGAATAAAGCTCAAAAAGCTGTCATTAAAGCGGTTAGCACTGTGAAAAGCAGCCCTATGTTGTTGCAACTACGCATTTCCAAGATTTGTTCTTCTTCCGAATAGTTCCAAAGTGAAAAGTTGTCAATCACTGAGACATAATGATAGGTAGCGGGTATGCACTCGTTACGATTCCTGTGAGGATTAGTATACTTCAAGGAAAACGACTTTGTCTACACGAGCATTGGTTCTGTCCCTTCCCCTAAAATTCGGGAGAAACCAGGTTTTAAACTTTTAATCCTACCCATATATTATCCGTTCATCAACAGGTATTGACCAGCATGGTGAAGTATTGGCCTAAAACCTTCAAATCATCGGAGAGGTTTATGTCTAGTAATGGATGGATTTGGACTGACGAAGAGGAAGAGATTAATGAGCCGAAGTAACTGTAATGGTCAAACAGTTTTTTTGAATTAAGTATGTGTCCATAATACTACATCGAGAAATAGTGCATCACATCTTTATCTCAAGAATGTGCAGTGATCATTGACCCGATATTTAAAATTTTCAGGGATCCAATAACAATAATTTTGTTTATTAACAGTCTTTTTAAGGTAAAAGTAGATAGATGTTTTCTTCCAGAATTGTGAGTATCTTTTGACAAAAGCCTATAAGAATAGAATTTTAAATCCTTATATAAAATTCGCCTGACAGTGACTCCCCACTAACGTTCCTAACTAACCATCCAGGGCTTCTAATAAGCGCTCTCCTAACTCGTTCAACATTTTCTGAGTTTAGAACATTTAGAGTTCTTGCAGGGGTTTCTTTTTTATCATGCTTCCTGTAGATCGGAAATTTTCTAATCAGTTTAACACTGCTTTTCGACTTGTAACTTTACCATGGCATTCAACATTGTGATGACATCGAAAGCGTCATTGAATTTCAATAAAGAATTTTTACCATCGTCCATAACTGCATGAGATTAATAAATATCAAGTCCCAAGAGTCAATTACATCGCTCTCTACCTCTTGTGTGAGACGCATACTCCGTTCAAAATCCAATTTTCCTGACGCATCTATCTAGATTGACTACATATACACTCTTGAACAGCTTCTATAAATTCATCATTACATCATACAATTTTATCCCAAGTAAAAAATCTTTCAATGGTTCCAACAAATAAAAATGGGAGACGCGAGATGCATAAAGTATTATATAAGCGCATTTGATATCCTTTAACTCAAGGATGAAACAATACATTCAATTTTCATAAGTAATGAGAATTTAATACAAAAGTTCAACTTCTCCTCTTTCACATCATTGCATTAATAAACGATTTTCAAACGGGTCAGCTTGCATTTTTCCATAAATAATGCAGAAATCAATTCGTTCAACGAGTCAACTATCAATGACAGAGACGCGGTTCCAATCTGGAAATCGAAAGGAGGCTATGGATGACGATGACGAAAATCTACAAACCACATTAATTCTGATTTATTTTGGAACACCCGCCATATATATTTGATTAGCAGAATAAGCCATGTAGAAAATCACAGTGAAGTCTAAAATTTGTTTTCAAAATGCACATAAAATCTTTCTTTTAATTCTAAAGCGCCATAAGCTCTTAAAATGCATACCTATACTTGTTTTACCAACACCTGGTGGTCCATGAAAACAAAGTATTTTTCCTTGCGTTGTACCTTTCAACTGGCTAACCGCAATAAATTCTAAAATTCTTTTCTTAATATCTTCCATGCCGTAATGATCTTGCTCTAGAATTTCATTAGCACGTTGTAAATTCAAGTTTTCTTCGCTTTGCACGCCCCATGGAAGAGACGTAAGCCAATCAAGGTAATTACGAGTTACACTAAAATATTCATAAATAGATACAATATAAAATGTATTATTAATAATACAAACTTGAATTCAGAACTGTGATTTTCCAGAAAACTTAATTTATTTAACTCTTCGTCGATTACAGATGAAACAGCTTGTGGTAAAATTTTGTCTTTAATTCTTTCACGAAACTTTTCTCCAATAGCATCTTTATCTTCTTTTTCTAAACCCAACTCTTTTTTAATAACCTACAACAAAGACAACATTATTATACGAATTCCAGTTCATAATATATACTTCTTTCAATCCTTACCTTAAGCTGTTCCATTAAAATATACTTTCTATGATGTTGTTTAACCTTCTCTTCGACTTCTCGGCCAATTTTTTGTTGTAACTTGGAAAGTTCATATTCCTTTTTAAGTAAGGACAAAGATAGCATAAGTCTTTTAGGTATCTAAAAAGCATTAGTTCTTAAATGTAATTTTATAATATAAAATTTTATATTACATCCATTTCCTCTAAAACCTCTTGCAATTCTTTAGCCTCTGCTGCTGTTAAAGCGGCTCCTAAATCACTTAAATAAACGGGATTGTCCACAACTCTTTGACCCTGGTGCATCATCTGTTGTAAACTATCTCGATATAAAGGATTCAAACTAATAATATCGCGGATAGTTTTAATGACTTCTTGCGTTAGTGCTTTTACTTCTTCTGTTTGCCTAAATTTATTATGTACAACATTTTCAACTTCTACCATCATGAGCGGTTCCTTTTTCTCCTTTGTTTTAGGATCAACTGTTTCAGTTTTTACTTTAGCATCTTTTTCCGCCTCTAGCGGTTTAACCTCGGGTGCCTTTTTAATTCTATTATTGCGAAGTTTTCTCCGACGTTTGTCACTTTCAGATTCCTCTACAAATACGTTCATTGTTGTATTAAAAAGTGGAAAGGTGAGTTTCATCTCTATGATGAAGAAATACTCAATTGTCAATAAGACGCAATAGATATTCTTACCCTTTGGACCTTCTTCTTCGATGTCAAAAATTTGTCCTGTGATTTTAATTCGACGATGAGCCATAACAACTAAACGTAACCTATCACCAAGGTCTTGCATTTCATGTATTTGGGCAAAAACTCCAATACTATATACATCATCGATATTAGTTACAATTTCCGATTCATTTTCGTCGTCTTTCTTCAAAAAAATGCCGCAATAGGGTTGGTTAAGTTTTACTTTTCGCCTAAGAAGTTCTATTAATTGTTTATTTGTTATCTAAAAACAAAATTATTTTTACAAAATTGCATACTCAAATACCAAATCGGTCGTACTACACTAAACAATAGAGAGAATGAAACAATCAATTTAAAGAACTAAATATTTCAAATAACCCAAGGAACAGACATTCATTTCTTCAAGTGAATACTTTGTATTAATCAGATATGAACAGTCGATATAGTGACCCATTCAGTATTTTGAAATTGCGTTTGGCAGTTAAAACAAAATTGTTCTATAAACTAATGTGTTGGCTTGAGGATAAGTGCGCTCTTCTTTGGCGTTATGACGTTTACAATGTTAAATATAATATAAAATGAGCAGCTAATTCTATTGGCTGCTGTAAATGAAATAAAATGTTACAACTATGTTTGCTTTCCATTCTAAAAAAAGTCGCTCCCAGTTTGTCATAACGTGTGACGTACCAACACGCCGAATTTGTTTTTTTTTCTTTTCGCGAAATGGTAATCCTTATCTCTATGATAAAATATTCAATTTAATATTATTTAGTTAAACAGAAGTATAGAGGGCATTTTCTTTTTATTTATTCATTGGTGATGGTTCAACAAAACTGTAGTAATTTACTGATTCATGAGTGCCTTATTTAATAGATATTTTAAATTTAGCACACGTTTTCTTAAAAAATTAACAGGCCTTTTCAACGAATTTCCTACCAATTTCCATAAAATTCTATTGTGATATATTCTTGTTTAGTTCTCTAATCATAACAGCCTCTGAACAATTTCTGCACAGACCCCTCCTTTTATTTCTTTCTTCTAAAATCCATTCATTTTTCTTGGCTATTGCTCTTCTTCTATTTTATTTATGTGAACAAACCATATGCTTTCTTTGCGCTACATTTGTGTCTATTTCCATACTTGCCCTTACAATTTCATTTCCTAATCTATCTTATCTTGTAATCCTAGAGCTTCTCTTTAGAACCTTCACCTCCATTAATAATAGGCTATGTTCTTTTTACTTGCATTCCAAGTCTCAGTACTCTATATATATATATATATATATATATATATATATATATATATATATATAGTTATGCTCTGAATAATCGTTCCTCTTTTTATTGTTTTTACTAAATACCTGGAAGGTTAATATAACATTATTATACTAAAAACGAATACCAATGTAGATGGTTTCAACTCCCTATCTATGATACAAACAAGCTTGTGACGAAATTGACATATCTCAAACTTCTGGTCACCATTGAAAGTATTTGTATATTTTTGTAAAAAGATGGTAGCCTTTTTAATTTTTGCAACAGCTATTGGAAAAAATTATTCCATTTCAACTTTTCTTACTTTTTATAATTTCCTAAATGACAAGAATTAATAATTTGTAAATCATTAATTTTGATTTCTTTTTCCTCAAACATATATTCATGAAAAATCTACAAATGCTGATAAAGTCTATTTTGCTTCACTTATAACTACATCATGTTTCTTGATTATTGAAAGTTAAAAAACTCGAAGCTTCTTAAATAACCCACAGTTTGGAATATTGTTTTAATTTTACGTTTTTATCCATTTTCTTCAGTTTTCTAAATAAATCACTAACGTATACAAATATATATAAGAATTGATATGCACAAATTCAATTCATCTTTTAATATTTAATTATTTTCTCCACAGCAACAAATTGTAGTCTAATCATATAATGTACAACTAGTTACAATTGTGTAAACACCCCAACTGAAAAAAAACATTTACTGTTTAAAAATATCTATACCTGGGATATATTTATCCAATTTCTTGTAGTAAAATATATTTACAATTCAAGAAAATTTGCACCTGTTAAAATGAAATAATGTAATGAATTCCAAATAATTTATTTCAACAGAGCAAATTTACATTACCTCAATTAATTTTAAAAATCTGGGAAACACAATATTTCGATTAATTGCAATTACAGGAACATGGGGCCATACTTCTGGAACTGCTACTGTAGCAGGTAATTGGGTATTGTAATTTTGTTGTTCTTCTGGATGTGGGGGTTGAGAAGGTTCATCTTCAGAACTTTTAGCACTAAAAAATCTACACCCAATTGAACCAAGACATTGTAGATCCTTTTCCCATATAGACCTGCATTTAATTCTACCATTTACTTTATAATTTCGTTGTGATAAATATTTTGAAGAAAAACTTCTAGAAGAGGTTAGATATCTATTCGAACGGAAGCATTCTAAACGAGAAGATAATATACAAACACGTGAAAGTAAACGTGAATTTAGCATTATCGTAGATATGTATTATGTATTTATTATTTCTGTTACATAAAAAAATTACAATATCGAAATTGAAAAATTCACACTAATTTACACTGATACAATTGATAAATAAATCTACGTCAATGTAATATAAATAGCTAAATTCAGCTCATACATATAACAATCTGATATCCCTACCAGACATAATATCCCTACTTTTAATTTAACATTTATGTTGAATAAAACCAAATATCACTAATTAGCGGAATGTTTGTTAAAATTTTACCACATTTCAAGGCGAGATCTTTTGAAGTATTTGAGAAACATAGTAAGTGTTAGCATGGTTCATTGTAGCCAAAAGGCGCAAGAAATTGACAATGATACGCTTTAGCAATTTTTATTTTTAAAAGTTTGTGTTTATGTACAATTTTACCACTATTTTAGTTCAAAATTGTATTTGACTTTGTATATTCTATTTAACTATATTTTTTGTTTATTATTGATATATATCTTGCCATTTCATCATTTTCAAAAGAATACGGAAAATTTTTAAATATAGATACATATTACGAATGTGGGAAAAATTTGGAAAACGTGGTACGCCAGTCATTTTAAAAAGATAATTACACGAAAACACATTCAGAAAAAACAAAACATGCGTTTCCATATATGTTCATATATATTATATATATTTTATTGTAACGAATCCATCATCTTTTTTGCAAATACAATACTTAAGATATAGTTATATATACACAAATCATCTTAGATTTAGAAATTATGTTGTATAGTCATAAACGGAATTATTTATAGAAAACTGTAAATTTTTATATATTGCAAAAGAAAAATGTATTCAATATAAAAAAAGGAATAATAGAAAGTATGGATTCTTTTAAGAATGCATAAATTACACGTATTTTATTAATAAATAAATTAATATGTATTATATTCTACGAACAAATATAACATTATTTTTCAATTTTACTACTGAGCATCAAATAAAGTGCAGTTCTATCTAACTTTCCTTCGAATAGATGGCGCCTTTACCGTTTTGTTTCATTTATTCCTTATGATTGAGTTTGTCACATTCTCTTCAAAATATTTAAAATCACCTGCCCGTCGTTCCTGTTTATTAAGTTAGAACTATTACTAATAACAGACAGCCTCAATTACTTTAAAAATTACTACAATATTGAAACTTACTTTTTCGTATATATCTAAGAGTTTTTCAAGACAAATATCTAATAAATTTTAGATATACATCCGTAAAAACAATTAGGATATTCATTAAAAAAAATAGTGTAGGAAGACAGAAAGAAATCGAGTTGTAGGATTAATTCCTAAGAGTTAAATTAACAATCGGAAAATGTATTATATATTTTTTTACATTGCATTATTTTTCAAGAACAAATTATGTAGACACAGAAATACAAATATTAAAATATAAGATCAATGAGCATATAGATTTTGACTCAGCTGTTGCAACTTTTGTAGCTGGTTAATAATCCAACTCATATATAATCAGAGTTGGAAACAGTAAAAAAGTTTCAAACTGAACTACATTCCTTTACATAAAATTATCGTTATGAGGCTGAAGACAACATATGGAAATATATAATATTTAAAATAATACTTTAATAAAGATTAGGATTAAAATATTTAAATAATTTGACTGATACTTTTATATGCATGTGGTTGAAATAATTTTGCATAGATCTATTACCTATTTTAAATCAAACAGTATTATTGTAAAAAATGTTTGTATCAAAACTGGAAGTTTAATTAAAAATAGAACTTAAAATTAATGATTACCCCAAAAAAAATTAATGATGAATGCTAAGCTACATTTCCTGTAATTGCACTGTATTATATTGACTATTGCTTTGCTTGGCCCAAAAATAACTACTTTTAAAATTTTACATTTGCCTTCATATTTCAATTTAAAACATATTGAACTTGTGTGTGTGTCTCTATATATATATATATATATACTACATTTGCCTTCACATTTTAATTTAAAATATATTGAACTTGTGTATGTCTCTGAATATATATACTACAGAGACATACACAAGTTCAATATATTTTAAATTAAAATGTGAAGGCAAATGTAAAATTTTAAAAGCAGTTATTTTTTGGTCAAGCAAAGCAATAATCAATCTGTGTGTATATATACAACCATGCTCAGATGTATTAGACACCCCAGGTAAAAACCCTTATTCTCGGTATTATCCAAGTCTGACGGAAATTAACCGTAAAAATAGTTAATGGTATTTACAGAAATGCGTTTTTGAATACTCTAGTTAATCCCCTATTAAAAAGAATAGGTGGAAAGGGGAAATTGTGGATTTTAAAAATTTAGTGTTATTCTAGCAGTGTGTGAGCAACGTGCGTTTGTGGTTAGATTATCCTATTTTTTCACGTTGTGTCAGTTATTTGTTGAAGAAAAGTGCCTAAAATACGCGAGTTGTCAATAGCTGCAATTGCAAAAAAAAATGTTCGCGATGTGCAGTCCGTACAACCATTAGTCGCTATCAGGAGAGTGGGTCGTTTGTTAACAGACCAAAAAGTGGCAGAAAACCCTGTACCTCGATTAGAGAAGACTGAATTTGACAAAGACTGGCTCTCAGTGATAGGAAAAAATCGTCGAAACAGCTCGCCAGTGAGCTGAAACAGCGTTATCGCGTAATAGTTTCTGCGCACAGTGAAAAGGCGTCTCCAGCGTGCTGGTTTACGAGGGTGTAAAGCGCGACGTAAACCGCTTTTAACTGACGCTCATAAAAAGAAGCGGTATTTATGGGCCAAACATGAAAATTGGACAATCGAGAAGTGGTCGAAGATTCTTTGGTCTGATGAATCGAATATCGAGGTATGTAAGTACATCTTCATGACTAATATTCTTATCGTTGTATGCAATTCAGTCTACATGTAATATTAAACAAAATTAATCCTGTCTAAGTGCTAACTTTCTTCTTTTGCCTGGCAGCTTTGGGGACTGCCTGGGACGCTATACGTTCGGCGTAGGCAAGAGGAAGCTTATGAACCACAATGTATCATGCTATCTGCTTCTGGGTTTCCGGGCTGGAACCGCGTCACTAGTATATCTGCCGACGTTTCGTACCCATTTGTATGGGACATCTTCAGGGCTGAACTACTGCACTGAAACTGCAATGTATCATTCCCACAGTAAAATTTGGAGGTGGTAGTATCATGGTGTGGGGTTGTATGTCTGCATACGGTGTTGGAGAAGTGTACCTGTGCGATGGACGGATGAATAGCCAACGCTATTTAGCCATGTTGGAGGAAGTATTAGAACCGTCTGTGCTAAAACTATTCGACCAGGATATTCCACAATACTTTTTCAGCAAGATAATGCGCCCTGCCACAAATCAGGAGCTGTAATGCGTTGGTTTGAGGAAAACACAGTGGAGGTATTGGATTGGCCGCCACAAAGTCCCGATTTGTCGCCCATTGAAAATTTGTTCTTAAAAACTAAGATCACGGAACATAAATGCCTGTCAAAGGCAGAATTATCAACAAAAATTCGCGAAATATGGGCTGCAATACCACCGGCAGAGTGTTACAATTTAGTAGCAAGTATGCCTCGACGAGTGCGAGCTGTCATTAAGGCCAAGGGCGGAGCGACAAAATATTGATAAATTGTACTATATTACTAAATAACACTTTGTACATAATTTTCACAACAGTTTTATTTTCCTCACCTCTCTTTTGACTAAACTATATATGTATGTATGTACATAAATTCGTAAGGTGTCTAATACATTTGAGCATGATTGTATATATATATATGTTTTGTATTATTTCAAATAGCAAATTACCAGAGCTAAATTATAATAAAAACCTTGTATTAAAGAAATATAACTTTTTAAAACAAAAATGCAAGGAATTAAAATTTATTTGTATTGTGCTAACATTATGTATTCATATCTGCAATATAATTTAATTTTTACAAGTCTATATTTTGCCTTGGATTTATTTTCACTTTAGGATACACAATTATATATAACATTTAGATTTTCTGAAACAATAATTATTAATGTTAAGTGATTTCTACTATATACATACAAGAATTTAATCAAATTTAAACACCCTTCTATTTTACCAGAGATGGTCAAGAATAAAGGTATAATGCGTCTTATGTTTAACCTGCATTGTAATTTAAACAGCTTGACTTCTTTTAAATATTTCTTATATATATAAACCGTTCTTGATATTAGAAAACTTTAAGGTAAAAATGCAACAACCAAAACTCTTACAAACATATAAAAAGGACTTTATTTATTTGATATTAGAGTTATTGAATACATACAATAAATTACATCAGGAATTTTTCTTAATAAAAATACACATGTAAGTAATCTGGTTACTATAATTTTCATTTTCTCTATCTGCTGTTTTATCTGTAAACTTTCTTTTAAGATAATTTAATGCGCACTTGTTTCTAGTTTACTTGAACACCTTGATGCTTATAAATTAATCGTAATTCTTTTTAGACTGTTGACCTCGCACTGGAGCAGTGTTTTCTGAATCAGTAAATGCGTAAAGCACAATGTGCGAATTTGTAATTTATATTATTTCCCATTCTATTTAAATGTAATCGGGGGCAGGTTGTCTATACAATGTTGCCAGTATGAATATATCTAATTTATCACAGATTTGTAGAATAAACTACAATACTATAGAAAACCTAATGATTAAATAACAATCATATATAAAATTAGAAAAAGAAAAATAATGATATATTCAATAAGTAATCTTTTGCAGTAGCATAACTACAACTTCTATAAATTAATACTTTTATGTAAAATTATATCATCTATTCAAGTTATCCAGATATACTCCATATGTATTAATTCCTGCAGAATAACACTTATCTTAAGCAAAATAACTTGAGCATATTTTATTTAGAAAATTAAGTTCGATATATGCAAATTATTACTGTATTACTAAAGCGTTCTTTGTTTATTTGTCAGATCATTAATCCTAATAATAATGTTCAATAAATAATAGCTTACTATGGTGTTTAAAATAGTTCCATAAAAATATATCAAATTCAAATCTTTCAAATAAGTTATTGCACTTAAAATAAGTCGTTTGTACATTTTTCGGATCAATTTCTTTCAATTCCATATTTGTTAAAACCTGCCCACAATTACTTGTTTTGAAAAAAAAAGAAATAAAATAAATTGGTATTTATCAATAGAAAAAAAGACTATATAACAACTAATATTCGTGCTATGTAAAAATTATTACAAAAATTGCAACTAAAGTTACAAAGAAGAGCATTATATATATAGAACAATTTTAAAGAAACATACTTTCATATAGGAATTTGATAATGTTTCTTTGAAATGTTACATGTGTTTCCGTATATTTACATACATATAAGTTTACATATATATATATATATATAAATATGTAGGTAAACGAAAAATTAATATAATGTATTCACATTTCTACTAGTAAGTATGAGCAAAACACTGCACAGTCACTTGTATCCGGCACCACTCTTCAATTAAATTATTTAATATAAGTAGTTTTTGTGTATTGATAATTTAATAATAAAAAAATTAATATTCATCTACATCAAAATCGTCACCGTATTCTATATCCTCTAGTTGCATGCTCTGAAAATCCACCTTGTATCGTAGTAAACCTAGAATGAAGAAATAACGTAATCATTTTTAAAACATAAAAATGTAATAAAAAATTATTAATAAGCAACAACAATATAACTCAATATAATCCTATATTTATAATTGCTCAACACTTGCAAAACATCTTTTAAATTAGGCAGACAAGCAATCTTCTGCATATTTAATTTAGTTATGTCGACTTGTCTAAAAACATATTGTGCAAAGCTCCTTTGATTGCAATAATAGCCCTACCACTACTAAAGAAAAATAAACACGGATATTGGCCGCTTTGAATAGTTACTCGATGTATGTTTATTAGAAACATAGCGTAACAAAGTTATTTATCACATTTGTAATTTACGTAATACAGTACTTCTAAATGGAAGAATTACAAATAAATAAACACCGAGAAAAAACAAAAGAAAATTATTCGATAATATATACACTACCACTTATAGTATTTACCCCTACAAATAACCTACATAAGTCATTAAAATTCTAAATAAAAATAAGTATTAAATATAAATATAAAATGAAACATACGAGTGAAAAACTTATATTTTCTAAAATACTTAAACAGAACACTTTCAACCTTCAATTTACATAGATCACAGCAGAATACAATCTCGGCAATTTATCAAACTTAACCGAAGTTTCAGCCTCTATTTGCTGCCATGATTCTTACGTAATAGTTCACATTCTACTAGATATTGGAGCTGACCTACATACAATTCGTCCGACAAGAATTGATCAGATTTACTTCAAGGACTTTGCGATAATCACTTTATTACAGAAACTACACCTTGCTTCTTTAACAATTACCGAAAAAGCTCTAACGTATTTTTGTTTTTCATAAGCTATTTATCAATATAAAAAAAGATTGATTAATTATATATTGTCCATTTTCTTTAATAACCTTTTGCCATTTTTCAATGAGAAATTATGAAATTCCTCGTTTATAGAAGGACTCGTGACAGTCTCATCTGTGTCGAATGTTACGCCACCCAAGAAATTTTGAAGAGAAAGGATCGCAGGACATTCCATTTAAGATCCAATAACTTTTGACATGCTTTTATGAAACTTTGGTATGGTCTCGCGTTGTCGTGACAAAGTACCACTTCTTTACGATTAACAAGCTCTGGACGTTTCTGGATGATGTATTCGTTCAAACTGTTGAACTGACGACGAGAATACACACACTTGAATTAACTATTTTCTTGCTTGATAGGAGCTCCAAAAATCGCAACAGCTTTAAATCTCACTATGCTGAGAGCATAACCTTCCTCTGAGAAAATGTTTGCTTTCGATGACGTGTTGGGACGAATTCTCAAGTCGAAACCAAGACTGTTTTCGTACCTCATTATTGTAAACAATCTACTTCTCATCATCAGTTACCAATCGCTTCAAAAAAAAAAAGGATCATTTTTCTAATATTTAAAAAGCAATCTCAGGTATTTATACACGCCATCAATTGAACTTCTTCGAGTTCATGAGCTTGTTGACGAATCTTAGCTTTTTTAAGAAGTCGTAAAAGTTTGAATGATAGATATTGAACGTTTCTGCAAATCTCGCATGTCGTGAGTCGTAGATTGGACTCAATCAGTGCCTTTATTTTGTCAACTATTTCAGTCGCTCCTCTGCCCGAGTATCGTCGTTACCATTCAAATCACCCATACGTAATTTCGTGAATCATCGTTGATATCGACATTCTCGTCACCAGTAACTGTAAATTTTATATAACTATTCATAAGCTAGATGCACGTCCTTCCATTTATGGAAGTAAAAGAGTAAAATATGATGAAAGAGCATACTTTAGCCTTCCATTTTTAAATTTTTGTAATCGTTCAAACATTCAACTCAATCCTACAAACTTTTTCCAAAATTAAATTAACACTATTAGCCATTACATGGCATAGCATAAAGATAGATGACAATAACTTCAGCACCTGCAAAAATAAACTAACAACAATAGTTTCTCCTTGGTTTTCAGATTAAAATTGAATTCTTAGCACTGCTATTTCACTTGTCAAAAACCGAGATGAATCTGTTTGACATTATGTCAGTACACGAAACTTGTTTAAAATTTGTCTTTGTTTAACGTCCTCTTTACATGAAATAACTTTCTTAAAGAACTGTCACTGAAACAACACCAGACATTTAATTATCCTTCCTCATACTCTAATGTGCAAGACTCACCATAGGAAACTGACGGTTTATCTAAGATCTCACAGCTGTAATTCTTCTTCATATTTTACTGTAGCCACGATGTACTGATCACTCAGCCATTTGCCTACAAACCTATGTACAAATACACGTCTTCTTGATCCAAATATTTCTAATTTGAATTCTTCCGTTTGCACCAGTCCATGCAATTCGTCTTTTTGCACTCTTCTTTTCATAAGATAGTGCATTCCATGTTGAGAATTAAGTTTATGGGAAATAAGTACATCATTACCAGATCTTCGTTTCTACAGGATTTTGACCTCTAATGTTTATACATGCACAATCAAAATCCGAAAGCATGTCGTTTCTGACAAACAACTGTAATAGGTTATGTTGAAATGATTAATTTCAAATTTTTCTCGTTTATATACACTAAATACTTCTGTTATAATTAAAAAATTCATTTGCACGTCAACTTTTATGTGAAATAAAAAATGTAGCAAATAAACTACGATTAATAACAAGAGATACAAAAACTTGCAATTAGTATTTATGACAATTGGTTGTGTTACAGTGGAACTAAATCGTATTTCATGGTTGCCAATATAACTTAGAGTAGAGAATTATAAGGAAGATATCTACAAGACTCTGTACTCAAACTCAACTTGGAGCACTCTATAGTAATTATACAACAAAACAAATATAATATACAAATACAAAAATTTTTTACCGCTATAAGAATTTATTATTGAAAGATCGAAGACCATTTTATATTGGAAAAAAGTGAATCATTCGCAAATTTACATTAATTACAGTGGAAATGAATTGTATCTCGTTGTTATCGACATAACATGCAATGGTTACTGCTACAACAAAAAACAGATGATGTAATTACATAGATTTGCGATATAAAGGTAAAGTGAAAAACATACCACTCATATAAACCAAATTTCATACTCAACATGGAACGCTCGAAAGCAATACTTAAAGATTGTTGCTGTGATCTCTTGATATCCCTAGAAATTTTTATCTCGCTTCTTCCTATTTCTTCTTTTTGTGATTACAACACGACCCTACTGCAGTTTTTAAATATTTTAGGTATTTTAGAAAGTATTTTCTTTCAAGAACGGATACATTTTAGACATGAGGACTAATTGAATTGTAGATTTCTTTAAGTTAAACCATATGAATAAGAGATAACAAATAAAATAAAAATGAAAAATTTTACAAGATCAGTTTTGCGATCCCTTTCTTACAAAAGATGTCTCTAATCTAATAAATAATTTCCTGAAATGAAAGCGATATAAGCATTTGTATTAAAATTATATTGAAATATGACAGCAACATATTTCAGTGTGATTTTAATACAAATTGTTTGGATTCAAAGAAAGATAAGATATTTAAGTTAATTAAAAATCAGGGTGAGAAAATATTTATAAGCGGTAGTATATCGATATGTCACTTTTTGTTTCATGTTTACTTGAATTACATTGAAAAACAATTATTTATACAATTAAATCATTAAAATTTAAAGATGACATAGGAGGGTTTTCTTATTTTCGTATTTACACTTGGAACACTGTAAATACGAAAATAAGAAAACCCTCCTTCTACTTTCTACATAAATATTAGTACCAGCTCGGAAGCAATTCAAAAAAAAAACTTAAAAAACATTTCAAAATAATCAGCACCATACTAAATGGTTAATACAAAAAAACCGAGAATTTTCTTTTATTTGTTTACAAACTTTAGCCTTTTTAAACTTCAATTTTGATGTATACATTTATAAATATATTTCTAACATGAATTAATGTAATTTACAACTCTACTTTGTCTTTGCTTAAAGGTTGTTCAACTATGAGGGCGGGTCAGTAATCAGTGATTCTAAGTTTATCGAACTGTCCAGCAGATGCGTTAATTTCAGTGATTACATTTTCATTGGACTCAAACCTTTCGTCACCAAGCCAAATTTGTAAGTTGAGAAAGTAGAAATTCTGAAAGCCTAAATCTGGCAAATAAGCTGGATACGGAAGCAGTTCGAAATGTAGTTCATGAATTTATGTCATTAAAACAATCGAAATGTGAGCATATTCTGAAGGAAAAGCTCTCGTTTCTTCTTCAAGTGAAGTCTTTTGGATTATATTTCATCAGGTAATTGATCTCAAAAAGAGTACATACTATTCTCCTGCAATTGTTTTACTTTTTTTTGAAGATAATCGATAAGAAAATTTCACTGCAGTCCCAAAGGCAATAGCCTCAGCCCATTGTTTCCATTATTATTTTATTTTAAGTGTATGATGGTGTATACAGGTTTCCTCTACAGTTATTATTCAACGACCAGTCTCTCGGATCATGTCACAACTTCGATAAATTGGGGATCGAAATGCATCCTCGTTCGCGTTTGTGGTCCACAGTCCACAGTCAGTAAATCATCTTGGACACAATTTTTTCACACTCAATTCATTAAGCAAAATCGAAACCACTTATCTATATGAAATGTGTAGATTCTCCGCTACTTCCCGTAGTTTTGCTCAAGAGTGATCTAGAATCATATATACTTCTTCAAAATTTCTGTAGAACACACGTCCAGGCTAAAAATAGTTCACTTCTTATTCAAATAACGAGCGACTTTATAATCGGAATTAACGAAAATCTTAGTAATTATATTATCTAGTAAAGAGCAAATAAGAATTTTTTTAATGCTATGCTCTTTCATCAGACGCACTAATTACTGATCAACCCTCGTAATATTACAAATTCCGAAAGGCCTTGTTTAATGTTAAGCAAGATATGACCAATATCTCAAATGTTATAATATTGCACACACACACACACACACACACTACTGGAAAAAATACAATGAAACAATGTAAAATTGAAACATTTTCATCAAGTCGGATAGTTTTTATTTAAAATATAAGGTAAATTAGGATAAATGTGGTGTACGCCTTCAGATTTATTACATGATTGATGTATTTTAAAAACAGACAGTGAAAAACAAATATACAAGTTCATTTCAACCTTAGATGACAAAATACTCTTATGGAGTATAATCCTTTTTCACCTACGTTGTGCGGTATCTAATTAAGGTATTCAATAAGCGGAATTATTCATAACTACTACAACTAAATACATCATCCATCATTTCATTAAATGTGAATAATTTTAAAAAATAACAACCAACTTTTCTCATCGGTGGCTTCACTGACCGTCGTTTTTCTAAGCTACAGAAATTTTCGAAGTTGCTCTATATATCTTATGCGTTTCAACATTAAAGGTTATGCTTGTTTAGTTCAACTTCAGTTTATATCTTAGTCACTTACACGCTTCGTTAGTCGCACTTTAAGAATACACTTTTCAAACCATTGTAACTGTTCTAACTATTGGATTGGAAGAAAGTCTCGCATCAGCAATATATTTTTGTAAACAGAAAAAACTCATGAAGGCACACTTCATATACTCTTGACGGATTATTGAAGAACGGGTCTTTAGGAGGTAGACGGAGAGCAACACATAGTGTAGAATTTATATTAATAAGCTCTTAAAGAAATATTTAAAATGCGTTTTAGTTTTGTGAGAGTGCAATACGATAGTATGAGACAGTGTTTTTTGGTGGCATACCCAAAAGGACTAAAAAATGTTGTTGTGACAGCACAATATCAACATAAATCACCACAACTTGTACGAAAGTGAATACAACGATACCGTGGTACAAATACAAGTCGACGATATATCCTTTCGATGCAAAAGGAAAGTGACAAACGAAAAAAAAAGATAAAGTAATAGTGCGGTTGTTGAACAACGTAATCGGAGTAAAATATTTGCAAATAAATAACTTTTTAGTGCCAATCTCAGCTAAACGCTTCGGGAAATTTAATATTTACCGAAAATTTAACAGCAGCAAAAAGGAAAAATTTATGACAAGTGTTTGTCGAGTGCAACAAAGTTGTATAACTCAAGAAATGAGTCTTTTTTATCTCAGAAAAACAGTGATTCGAGAAACATTATAATCATGGAGAATGCATCGAGCTTGATGAATTGAAAGTAACGTCAAAAAGATGGATTTGGCCGCACAATCTCCGGACGCAAATCCAAATGAAAATATTTAAGCATTTATCAAACACAAATACAGTGGAAACGTATATTTAAAATAGAACAGATATCTCAACAGATTTGTGAAATATGGCATTAACTCCTGAAGTCATATGTTGAAAACCTTATTGTTAGCATGACACAAGGCTTCGGGCTATAATAAAAAGTAACGGATATTAGATATTCTATTAAGTAAATGTGTAACAGTGTTTTCTAAGAATTTTCTAGTCATGTCGTTTTTTCATTTCTTTTACATACGAGTTTTCCAAGAAATCCGCCACACACCCTTGTGAGGCTAACTGCATGTAACAGAGATAATGTACATTACCGTTCACTGGTGTTTGGCTAAAAAAATAAAACAAATTAAAACATTGTTATTATTGTAAAATTATATGCGATAAATGGAAAACAGTAACACATGGATCAATAAGTCCCGAGACTAACCCATAGATGGCGCTCGTAGTAAACCAGTAACCACGTCTTTCTAGAGTACTAACCTTTGCTTGAAACGTGTCAAAATTTTAAGTCGATCGGACCAGAAACAGCTGAGTTATCGAGGTTGGAGTAAAGTCGTTTCGTAGTTTGTTTAAACAATGGAAAAAACCGAGTTTCGTGTTCTGATAAAACATTGTTTTTTAATGGGTAAAAACACCACGCAAGCAAAACAATGGATTGAAAAATGTTACCCGGACTCTTGTCCATCAAAAGCAACGATTTGTCGGTGGTTTGCCGAGTTTAAACGTGGTCGTACCGACACAAATGACGGGGAACGCTCGGGTAGACCTGTGGAAGCCGTTACACCGGAAAATGTGAGTGAAGTGACAAAAATTATAATGAAAGATCGTAAAGTGAAGCTCCGTGAGATTGCTGAGATGACACAGATATCATATGGAAGTGTATTTACTATCCTTCATGAAAAATTGAGCATGAAAAAGGTTTTTTCCAATTGGTGCCGCGATTGCTCGCGATGGAACAAAAACAGCAACGAGTCGATGATTCAGAAAGCTGTTTATCGCTATTTACTCGCAACAAAAAAGATTTCTTGCGTCGTTACGTGAACATGGACGAAACATGGATACATCACTACACTCCAGAGTCGAAGCGGCAGTCATCTGAGTGGCGCACAGCTGGCGAAAGCCGTCCGAAACGTCCGAAAACGCAGCAGTCAACTGGCAAAGTCCTGGCGTCAGTTTTTTGGGATACACATGGCGTGATTTTCATTGACTACCTCGAAAAAGGTAAATCGATCAACAGTGATTATTATATTGACTTACTGGTGCTTTTGAAGGAGGAAATCGCAAAAAAACGACCGCACATGCAGAGAGAAAAAATCCTTTTTCACCAAGACAATGCACCCTGCCACAAGTCGATGAAAACAATGGCAAAATTGAACGAATTGGGTTATGATCTGCTTCCCCACCCCCCATATTCGCCAGATTTAGCCCCCAGTGACTACTGGCTCTTTGCTGATCTTAAAAAAATGCTCCAGGGAAAAAGATTTGGTTCAAATGAGGAGGTCATCGCTGAAACTGAAGCTTATTTTGAAGCGAAAGATAAATTTTTTTATAAACATGGTATTGAAAAATTGGAAAAGCGTTGGAACCATTGTATCACCCTAAAAAATTGGTGATTATGTTTATGATGAATAAAAAAAAATTTTGCAAAAAAAATGTTGTTTTCATTGTTAGTCTCGGGACTTATTGATCCATGTGTTACATTATGTTAGTAGACATAGAACGCCGTTATTTTTATGTTGAACCCAGACGATTGTAACCGAGGCTTGCAAACTAGGAGTAATATACTATTATTAATATATATATATATATATATATATATATATATATATATATATATACACTATTTTTTTCATTTACTTTCTATTAAGTTTATCTCACAATAACACAATCGGATTAAGATCGTGGCTATGGTGGCCATAATGTACGTCAAATGGTAGCTTCTTCTTGCTTACTAAGTTAATTTTTGTATTATTTCATCAATATCATGTAGATAGACGGAATTCTGTCCATTGAATCGCAAAGTAGACGAAATATCTTCATCTTCTAATATTTTAGAATAATATTCTTTCTCAGTACTGCCGGAATTCTATGTATCGTTTCTATTTCAAAGTTTAAAAACAGTTGCAAACTAAAACATATCGCTAGCGTATTTTATTCTTAATCCAACACATTACAAAATATTTTTCATTAGCAAATCATCTCAAAACTACTTTCTTTTTCATTAATTGAACATGATAAAGTTCTTATCAGGCCATAAAACGTTCGGACATTGTTCAATTATCCAGAGTCCGTGTTGCCGAGACCACTGTAGTCTTAGAAGTTCCTTCAATAACTTCCCTTTTATGACCTGCGTTTGATCATGCTAATTTTAATCGGCTGTTGTTTACAATTCGCTCCCTATTTCGTAATCGTTTTTCTTCAATTTCTCTTAAATGTTAACTGAAATTGTTGATTATCAATTGATGTAGTTATGGTGTGTCTGAGCACATATCGTTGGGTTACTAGGGCGAAAACAAGAAAACGCCATGTTTTGAAAATTGAGTTAAATGAATTTCTTCTTTGAAAATAGGGTAAGTGCTTTTCACGATATTATCGTCTCGTACACTTAAAAACCACTTACCTTATTTTTGCAGTAAAATTTTTGACAAATTTTAAATATAGAAATTCATTAAATCAATATTTCTAAAAATAGTTATTTTGTTTTTGCAGTAACCGATGGCATGTTCTTCCAGTTTTCATGTCTTGATATTTGAGGCCATAACCCTCTGCATGTAACGGAATTATGGTTGTTCGTATAGTAATATTAATCAGTTTGTTATGGGAAATTTAACATAAATTTATTACTCAATGTACGTTTTAAATTTTTTTTGAAGCGATTGATAACTGATGGTGAAAAGTGGATTAACAATATATAGCAATGTGAAATATCCTATAAGAAACCGAAAAAGTACATCACTTTATTTAGTATTTTATCAATATCGATGAAAATATTTAATTGATTTACTCTTAACGAAAAAGTTTGCACACAAATAAAATGATTATTCATAACTTCAATAGATTTAATAGAGGAACGAGTTTTTACATGAGTGAAAAAGTAAGGAAAGCGCCTAGTTTTAACATGTTAAAGAAAATAGATCAACAGCGGCACCGACAGTTATTGAAAATTTCTTTAGTGTTGGTGGAATATTATTAAAAAAACTCATAATTTCATGTTGAGCAAAATATAGTGTTTCAATTATGACCATCTTATTTATTTAACCATCTTTATATAATACATTTCATTCTTTTTCGAGCAATTTTAATTTGATGAGTTCTTTTGAAACCTGGCAATATTATGTAAAAAATGCATTTAAATGTACCAATACAGAGCTTCCATTTTTTTTTTTCCATAAAAATGTACCATAAATAATGATCAATATAAAAACCTGCAGAATGTTTGGGAGAATTATGTTACTTCCATTACAGTTTTATTGTAATCCAAGGTTGAGATGGATTACATGAATAACTATATACATGTGCTGATATCGAAATTCTTTTTAGTAATAAAGCTATCGAAAATAATAACAAAGACACTATAATAAGGAACAAATTTCAAGTTGCCAGAATTGACAAAGTAATTTACACATCATATAGATTAATAAGAAATTTTGTCTACCTCATAATTCAATCAAATTTTACAAATGCTTTGTGTGCCCTTGTATGTTATTTTTCAATGAATAATTTACCTTAACATCACAGATCGTTAAAATAAAGAACTTCTTTTTATTCTCAGTAAATCACTTAAAGACACATCTATCCTAATACCAAAATTACATTCATTCATGTTATGAAAATTATAATAACAACCATGCAACATTCAATATTAAAAAGAAAAACTGATCATATTCAAAGGGAAAAATCACAACAACTACTGGAACAATCATTTATTATACCTGTGACATTGGAGCCATCTCACGACAGGACCTTTTAATAATCGTCAAGGTCAACGTCGTCCAATGGCTCGTCAGCTTGCAGAGACTGAAAGTCCACTTTGTAGCGTAGAATGCCTGTTATCCAGGCAGTACATAAATAATGTTAGTACGTATCAAATAAATATTACGTTGGTAGAAAGGAAACACAAGGATTATGCCAAGTATAAATGTAATCATATGTTTGTCTCTAATATATTTATTAAATTATAAATTATTATTGACTAATTTTATTAGAAACGGAATATATTGATGTTTCTTTTTAATTTAATATTACATATTATGTAGCATAAATATTTTATAGCAGAAATGATTGTTCAACAAATTTTAGACATTCTTCCAATAAATTTACCAAAGCAGTCTTCTGTTACGACTTTCAATATACACAATGGGCCATAGAAAACAGTCCAGTTTGGTTTTTGACTTTTTGACTATGAAATGATCGAATACGTCGTCAATTTTTGTTCTAAAAAAGACACTTGATTTAGCTATTTCACCTTGGGTTACATTAACCATTGCGGAGGCGACTTTCATCCCAATAATTTTAAATAGAAATAGGGGTTAAATTATACGTTTTTTAAGTTTATAATTTTGTTGTAACGAGGGTCTTTTATTTTTGAAATTCGAACCAGTAATGTTGAAAATGTCCATTACCAACTTCCATACAATAGCAGAGACACTATTCAAAATATTGCCGGTTATTCTATGGGGTTGTTTGAAGAGTAAAATTTATGCAACCAAATTTAATACAAAATTAAACAACGTATTACAGACAAATGTAGTTGTGATACTCCCAAAGTCTTTCAGATTGCAAAATAGTAATAAATGATAGCACTGAGACGATAAAACATCAAACGAAGATGGGATAAGTGCGTTACTACAAATGGGAAATATTTGGATGTAGATGAGACTGATGTACTTTAAATTGTGTAAAATAAAGTTTTTATAATCCACAGTTTCTGGAATTATTTTGTTTTGGTCCTTTATTATTTTTAGTTCTAAAATAGAATTTTACAAAAGCTTTAGAAAATAGATTAGTAAGCTTGTAAGGAAAGAAAGGAATCTTCGGGATTTTTCTTCGACTTGTATTCGAAATATAATTTGCTCACTATCTAACATTGAACATGAATATTTTATAAATTTTTCATACACTTCTTGAAGAATTTTAACAAAAATTAAATAAAATATATTATTTTCATCTTACATTAGCACTGTGTTTAATCATTAAGCATAAGCCAGAAGTTGTACACAATGTTTAATTTTGTTTTACTCCAGTTCTATACTGTACCCCTTATTACATCAAAATTTCACAAATTTATAGAAATTCTTAAAGATTGTAACGACCTCATTTGCAATGAGACATCGACAATAATCGATAACAATATTAGAGAAAGAATTACAAAAATTAATATACTTAATGTCGGAGCAAATCAAGAATTTTCTTAAAAAATATATTGACGTACTTTTAGCTAAACCCGTTTGATATATTGATATATTTATTACATTTTATAGCACACTAACAATATTATAAATGAAAACAAACTCTATATTAGTATAAGCGATATCGATTTTTTAAAACTCAGACACAGATATTAAAAGTTCACAAACATTTATAAGGATAGATTAAAAAATGCAGTAGAATATATAAAAAATTACGATTCCATAGTAATGAATTTTGTGTTTCCTTCCTCCAGAAAATTTTATACTTATTGTTAGAGTGTTTATACAAAAAGTCATTAACAAGCACGAAAATAAAATAATGTTTATACTGACCGCCTATTCCACCGAAACCTCGAACGAACTGAGATCCCTCTTGTGACTTATCTGTAATAATTTCCAGGGTAGCACCAAAGTTTTTGTAGTTATTCGCGAGCCACTCCAGTAAAGGCTGACACTCGACCAACTCCAATTCAACCCCGCTCTAAAAAATTAATTATTAAGTAATGGAAAATATAATCAACAAAAACGGCTATTTGTGGTTTTATGAAACAATACTATGTTCAAAACAGTTTGGATTAATATATATAATAGTTATTTTATGCTAATATATCGGATGTGTATAAATTGGCACAAAAATTAAGTGGTGTTGCCCCTTATTAAATGCTGAATTGAAAACCTCAATAATAAAATATTGGGTCTGGGAAAAAGTTCGTGGCGTTTTTTCAGTAAAATTCAACTGGTCCCCGCATGGCGCGTGGACGAATTCATTTAAATCGAATATGCTCCATTATTATCGACAATGTTTCGCCATTTTTTTGGTAGATCCATGATCCCATCGGTGAAAAACTTCTGTGGTTTCTGGTCGAAAAACTGAATCAAGTAGTTATCACAGGCTTCTTTTGAAACCAACTTAATTCCATTGAGAGAGTTCTGCAGAGATCGAAACAGATGATAGTCAGAGGGTGCTATATCCGGACTGTAAGGTGGGTGCATCAAAACTTCCCAACCAAACTTTCTCAATTTTTGACGGGTCATCAAAGAAGTGTGTGGTCGGGCGTTGTCATGATGGAAGACAACACCTTTCCTATTAATCAATTCGGGCCGTTTTCTTTCAATCGCCTGGCGTAATCTCTCTAGTTGTGCACAGTAGAGTTGAGAATCAATCGTCTGACCAGTTGGAAGTAGCTCGTAGTGGACGATTCCCCTCCAGTCCCACCATACACACAGCATCACTTTTTTTGGCGTCAATGTTGGCTTAGCGAACGCTTGTGACGGCTCACCATCCTTTATCCACGATCTTTTACGCTTCCGATTATCGTACGTAATCCATTTTTCATCTCCGGTTATTAAACGTTTCAGAAGCGGCTCGATTTCATTCCGTTTCAGCAGCGCATCGCAGATGTTAATTCGGTCCATCATGTTTTTCACGCTCAACTCATGAGGAACCCATACGTCAAGCTTTTTTTTGTAACCAGCTTTGTGTAAATGGTTCAAAACAGTTTTGTGGTCAATGCCTAGCTCCATGCCAATATCGACACTGCTGATATGCTTATCTTGTTGGACTTTTTCAAGAATTTCATCAGATTTTTCAGTGATTGGACGACCGGAACGTGACTCATCTTTCACATTGAAATTTCCAGAACGAAAGCGAGCGAACCATTTCCGCGCAACAGATTTCGATAAAGTACCTTCACCGTACACAGCACAAATTTTATCACAAGCCTGCGCAGCGTTCTTCCCCTTATCATAATAATATTGCAGAATATAGCGAAATTTCTCATTATTCTTCTCCATTTTCAAGTGCGAATAACTTTCCAACCACTGCACCGATTACAATGTTTCTACGCTCAAACTAACGTTCGGAAGGTCATCTAAAAAACGAGCCGTCGGTGGTGTCGCTGTGACTTGTTGTTCTTTAGTTATCGGCAACCAATGCCATCTATCGGGAAGAAACGCCACGAACTTTTTCCCAGACCCAATATTATATCATACATCTGCTGATAAAGAAAACTGCACTTTAGGGTAAAGACTAATTTTTAATACTATTTTTTCCTAAACACTTCCTTTTTGACTTTAAAATTTATTTTTAACGCTTCGTCATTAACATACTTTCACGAAAAGTACATTTGGCAACATTGTAAAATAAACAAGTTTGCATTTTAAAGTAATTTCAATGAAAAAATTACTCTCAATTGTTGACATTTTTTTTAATTAAATTCGACTTTTTGTATAGTCTCAGCCGTTTTAGTAATTATTTGAAGTGTTTTTGTGTATCTGTTTTTTAGTTTATATTATAATTTTGTTTGCGCATAATGGATTTTACATTCAACTAATTTGCAAAATGAGAATATTGTATACGTCTCCAAAAACGGACACATTCTAATAGAAATGTATTTCGAAGGCTAAACCAATATCTTTGTGACATTGGTTCATTTAGTCCAAGAAACGTTAATATTGGCCTATCAAATGAAGGTGTACAATACAACTAAAAGAGCAAATTCTAGAAGCAGTACAAGAATATCCCTCTGTTAGTACCCGACAATTAGCTTCGACATTAAATATTCTTAGTAATAAGATCATTTAATTGGTTCTATGAAAAAAATCTTCATTCATAGCATGTTTCAACACTTCAGTCACTATACGAATACGATAACATACTTCAATTAAATTTTTTCAACACAATCGATAGCACTCAAGAAGATGGCGACTTTTTAAAATACATTCTTTGAAGCGATGAGTCAATGTCTACCAGAGATGCTGTATTTAGTACTGATAATTTTTACCACTGAGTAGAGAAAAAAATCAGCGAGAGTTTCGGGTCTATAGTCACTAAAGAAAGTTCCGGTAATGTTTGGCTGGGCATAATAAATCACTATTGGAATAGCTTATCTGTCAAATCGTCTTGAAAATGAGTACATCAAGCTATTGATATGATGCAGTTGAACATACGCCATCACATGATTTTTATTCATGGTGGAGCACCAGCTGGCTTTGCTCGTAATGCAGGAGAGTGGTTGCATGCTCTAAAGAGATGGATTGGTCATGGTAGGCCCTATCTTATAGCCTGCAATGTCGCCTGATCTCAATGCTTTACATATTTTTTGTTTGGAGTTTTATTAAAGAAAGACGAAGTTAGAGGTAGAATTAATGCAACAGTATTAAACATTTCATCAGAAAAGCTTAAAAGAGTAGTATAGACGCCCTATCTTATAGCCTGCGATGTCTCCTGATCTCAATCCTTTACATCTTTTTTGTTTGGAATTTTATTAAAGAAAAACGAAGTTTGAGGTAGAATTAATGTGTATTTCTATCTTTCGTCATTTCAAATTTAAACAATTCTGTCAATCAGGGAAAGTTTCTTCTGAAATCATATTACCAAAATGGACACAATGAGAGTAGTTAATGAAAATATTCGCTTGCATTATATACTGGAGAATTTTCAGAACAGTTTCAGGAGCATGAGTTTGATAATCTAAATAGATATATTAACAAAAATGTCAGCAGTTTTCGATAGATAGGTATTTGAAAAGGTAAATATACTGGCCATTCAGTAGTCGTAATTGAAGAAATAGTTGAGGATGTGAGAACTCATTTTGAATGTGGTCCACAAAAATTATTGCAATTGGCACAACAATCAGGTACCTATATTTTAAAATCAAACTAGCATCATATGAAAATCAAATTATTTAATGTTATTACTGGTTTAAGCTACGAAACCTGCCAAGAGTTACATTCATTAGATTATAAAAGAAAAGTGTATAATAATAAGTAGAGTAATAATGTCTACAAGGGCAATAATATAACAGGTTAAATATTTTTTAAGACTAAATTCAGAGCACCCATCAAATGCTATAGGTATTTGCATGAGCAGATTGAAGAATTGTAACCTGAGTATTTCCAGCATGAGAATACAAGTCTTCATACTGCTTGAGCAATATGTGAATATTTGTCGCAAATGTGGTTGTTGAACGTTGGACCTTACACCACTAAATTATTTCTTGTTTGAAGTTTTTAGACATCCTAAACATGTATTGATGAATTAAGAACTGCAATTTAACATGCCATACAAAATACAGCAATGAAGCAAAACATATTTGAAAATATGAAGAAAGGATTTGATGGAGGCCAATATTTTCAACACAACCTCTAAGAAAAAAAAATCTTTTACGTTTATTGAATTCTTACACCTTATTTCAACGTATGAACATAAAATAATTGTAATTCTTATTACAAATGTAAATATATTTAACATATATGTTTTTATTTGTAAAATTCCCTCATTTTAATAAATAAATATTAGCTAGTTAATGTCAATTAGACCTGTTTCCTTTGTACAGCAATAAAGTACTAGGTAATAAGATAAAATCGATGCAGATACATATCTGATTGGTTATGTATCCTGTATATTAATAAATACGTAATGCCCCATGTCCCTGAAATATGTCTTCATTAAAAGGAGGTAAGTATTGATATAACAAGTGGGGGAAAATTGCTTTTTTAGACAATCATATTGGATCTCTAGTTGAAATGCATGCACATTTACTAAAAACCACTTCTTAGAATTTGTCTTTTAGTAATTATGTTTTATTTCCAGTTTTTGTCCCCTATATTACTTATTTAATGTATTAGGTGCATGCAACCCAACCGGACATTTTTTTAAATTTGTGTTTTCACTTACATCTTTGTCAGTAAAATGTGATTTGTCTTTTTCTTGTTCCGGCGTTAAATGTAACACCGTTTCAGTTCCCGCCGTATGATTCTTAAGAACATATCGTTGAATGTCCAAATTTTCCCAACAAATAAGAGTTTCCACCGAACCAAGTTCTAGGCCTTTTAATGTGTCTTCTACACCGAAACAATACTTCCCCGTATCTTGGCTAATTTCATCAAAATATCTACCAATTAATTTCTTTTCTTGAATGAATTTTACATTTTGCAATGACTCAGCTGCTAATTCAATTGCTTGGTTGAAACCATTTTCTCCGCCATAGGAAACGTCCACAAGTTTAATAACTTTAGCTTGTAGCCTCTTGAAAAATAAATAAAAATTGTTATTGTATGAATAAATACGTATAATTATATATGTAGATATATAAATTGAAAATTCAATATTCTATTAGAAGTAACATGAACGCTGTGTACAAATATGAGGAGTATATAGGTCAAACAATTAAAGCTACATTTTTGTGTTGTCATTTTAAAGAACTGAAAACGACTATATTTGTCGCTGCTCTGCATCCGGACAAGCTTCAGGGAATTCTGTGATCTTGATACGGCGATATAGAGCAGCAAAAAAACTGGCCCAAGAATTTCATATTACATGAAAGGCTGACAATGACCGAGAAAAACATTGTATTTTACTGAAAACGTATATATTACAACAACGATATGAAAGCACCGCTATAATTTACATAACAAAATAAAAAACGTAATAGTAGAATGGCCCTTATGATTACCAGATGCAAGTCCAGAACGGGCATTTAGTTTTTACTTAAGCCTTTCCGTTTCAATTTAGAATAAACGAAAAGTCACCCTCTTGTAATTGCTATACAGTCTGCAAATTTTTGCAGAAACTAAAAATGACATGGTATTCACTTTAATTGATATTAATTAATATGAATTGCAAATATATTTAATTACTTACAGGATCGAACATATCTGACTGACTAAGTTCAGTTTTAAAATCTGCACTACCCGCAAGAATAAGACCGGCTATATTTGGTTTATCATTTGTAATAAAAAGCTGCGTAGCGACTTCTGCCACCTTTCTAACGTAATTGTGCCTCTTTTCCATTCTAAGACGAGCGAAACGCAAAGCGGATTGACCACCTCTTCCGTGTTTCTTCGGCAAATCCACCGTAAATTTATGCAGTACTTCCCTAGTATTTCCCTGAAGCGTACCAAACAAGGCACCGTTTCCATCCATCACAATGAAACCGAATTTGTTATCGTCTGCCAGTAGCGCCGTTAAGGCTTCGGTGTGAAACTTATTGTCACATAAGTACAAAGAGGTATTGATCGGCTTAAATGGTTCAAAGTCAATGTTAACTTTCTTTTCTTTTCCCTCATCTGTTACTATGGTACCACAATAAATAACTAATCCATTTGGAGGTACTGAAAAAATTATAAAATATGAAAAAATTCGAACATATAAGCTCAATAAATACATTTTTTAATACGGGAAATTATGATTAGAAAATATTTATGCTACAGAAAGATCGACTTAAAGTACACATTTTAATAACTACATATATCGTCGTTTTCAGTGGAACACAGATGATAAGTATTCAACTAAAGATCTCGACCAAATTATTTAGCATAAACTACACTCTATAATCAGCTTCTAAATATTAGATAAAAGACAAAAAATGTATATTATGTCTGTTAGAGGGTTATGTAACAAAACTGATATATTCAACTTAGACGTCGAAGTACGGAAAAGTAGTTTTTAATTGTTACTTGGCAAAAAGTAAGATTGCTCTTACCAAATAGGAATACAAAGTTAATTTCCCATTCAAATCTAACACAAAAAGTAAGTTTTTGATTTATTTAAAATCCCAAAAGACTTATATGTAGTTAATGAAGAACAATAGAATAAATGTACAATTAGAAGGGATAACAAGTAATTTGTACACTAATCTAGTATAACAAACTGCACAAAACACTTATTTGAATATGATATATGAAAGATGATTAAATTATTTCAAAGCTTTATACGAGGGAGCGTTTTTATATTCGCGGAATGGGGGACAAGGGGTGGAAATAAAAAAAACAAATTATTTTTCTTTTTCAATATATTCACCTGCAAGACGGATACATTTTTCACATCTTTCAATTAATTTATTTATACCCTCATAAAAAAATGATTTCTCTTTATCTGCAAAATACGCCGAAACTGCCTCCTTGACTTCATCATCGGCAGTAAATTTTTTACCCCGCAGCTCTTTTTTCATTTTCGGAAACAGATAATAATCACTCGGGGCCAGGTCTGGGCTGTAGGGTGGGTGATTCACAATTTCGAAGCCCACCTTATGCAGGGCAGCTAACGCAACGCGGCTCTTGTGGACAGGCGCGTTGTCGTGCAAAAGCAGAACACCTTTTGTCAATTTTCCCCGTCTTTTCTCTTTAATGGCTTCTTTTAGTCGCTCTAATATTGAAGCGTAATATTCTCCGGTTATAGAAACACCTTTATCTTTACAATCAATCAACAATATTCCTTCCGAGTCCCAAAATACCGTTGCCATGAGTTTCTCAGCTGATTGTGACACTTTAAATTTCTTGGGAGGTGCTGTGCCCTTTTTATGCCACTGCATGGAGTCTTGTTTGGACTCAGGTTCATAATAATGAACCCAAGTTTCGTCTCCAGTAACAATTCCACTCAATACACCATCCTTGTCTTCATTACAGAGGTCCAAAAATGCACGCGAACACTCTACGCGCTGTTGTTTTTGCGGCGGCGTGAGCATTCTCGGCACCCATCTTGCGCTGACCTTAGACATGCCGAGATGATCGTGTAGGATTTTAAAAATTGTTGTATCGGATACTCCAACCATTTCTGCGAGTTGTTTCTTCTTTAGTCGAGCATCTTCGAGTACAATTTGTTCAACTTTTTGGATAAGTACTGGCGTGGTCACCTCAATGCTCCTGCCCGGCCTCGGGTCATCTTCAAGGGATTCCCTTCCTTGTTTAAATAAACTATGCCACTTGTACACCATGGTTTTTCCTGGACAAGAGTCGCCGTAAACCAATGACATCTCATTCATTATGGTCGCGACTGATTTTCCTTGCCTGGTAAGGAACTTTATAACGGCACGATATTCGATTTTTTCCATATTTCACTTTTCACTCCTGATTATGTTATTTGGTTGACGATAGCTCAAAGACTAAGTGTCTAATAACAATGAAACTTCGTATTTATACTAATCATGAGTCGCTGGACAGGCCACGCCCCCAATGCGCCTACTCACCCCTCTACAACCCGCTCATTTCGTGAATATAAAAACGCTCCCTCGTAGAATATGTAAGATATTTACGAAAATTTTAATTTACTAGATCTTTAGTGAGTACAATGCCTGACACAGGAGCATATCTTATATTATGTGAGAAGAACAAGAAGAAAAAATAACAATTTTTATTATCAAATACAATATGTAAAAGACTTATGTGATTATTTAATACAGTGTCTAATCTGCACCACTGTCCACTATAATCATTTTAATTTCTTTTTAAGTAAATATATGGCATCCGTAATGGTTGTCCTTTATTAGGGTAATATATTTCTTCTTCAAATTAACTGTCTCACAGGCAATAATGGACATTTTCTGCAAATTTAAATTATTTCCTGGGTAAGAACTCGCAAACGAAGCTAAGATGTATTATTTTAAAAACAACATAAGGAGCTATGAAACCCATCTGTTTTTCCAAGAAGGGACAGGTAAATTGAATTTGTAGGGAAGCAAAATTATGACTTTATACTAAGATGAAGGAAAGTATATCATGATATCGGTTATATTGAGGATGTTTTATTGACGCATCAGCAAAATAATTCAGATAATCCCAAAAATGATTAAGAATGTCTTGTGCAAAACTGCGTAACTTTCTACAAGAAATGAAAATAATAGTTTTTTACTTATAAAGTAGCAATCAATTGACCTAGAGATAGAAAATCTGATAGGATGATAGTGGACATATAAATAATATAAACGTAACAGAAGAAACCACATATAGATTCGGTCAAATAAAACAGGACCCACGTACTATGTCAATGCGAAGGCTTGGCAAAAATGTGATTTCTACAAATACGAGATGAATTTTTTAAAGCGGGTCTTTATGCTCAGAAATCGCTCTGAAAGCTGCTGAATGTAATTAAATGAATAAATCTAGAAAATGTACTCTAAAAAGGATTAGTTGGATCCCGAAAGATGTAAAACCTTAGTTATAAGCATGTTTCTGCTTTAAAATTTAATAGAATAGCAAATATAGAAAGGATTAATGTGTATTTGATTGCATGTAGTGTAATTGTAGGGCAATAATTGTAAACGATGAGTATTTTTATGAAATTCGAATTTAAATAAAATTATATGCACTTTCTAAATAAAAAACATATGTAAAATTCTTTATTGAAATGTAAATTTTGCAACAAAAGTCACGTTTTATAAGTTCCCATAATTTCTAAATAAATATACTAATTTGTTAATTAAATTAGAAATATACTGTAAGAATTATGATAAATAAAAATGCATTCGTTATTAATAGAAGCCATGTCGGTATTGATCACATATTTCAAAATTAACTCTCGTAGGGAAAATAGTCTATTGATAAGAGGACCCTTCCTCCTTTCTCTTATTAATAGACTATTTTTCTAATAGTTAAATTTATTAAAATCACTCTAAATAAACTAAGTGATTTATTAAGTTTTCTATAGAATCTGAAGACTAAAATTAAATTGATTTAATAGGTAACAGAACATGAAATTTATTTAGCGATAAATATTTGGACATTTACAGTAATAATTTAACTTGACAGAAAGTGTTAAATCTCACTACTCTTCTACCCTAAGATTTCTATGAAGTATTTAAGAATGTCTAGAATACTTTTAAGAATTATTCATATTAGTGTTTTACAGACTACATTTGAAGTGTTTGGAAGTGGCTTTACCAACACAATAATTCAGATTATTGAAAAAATTATACGAATACTGCGAGAAGACAGAGTTCAAAAGAAACTTAAGTTTTTAAAATGTATGGAAGAGTAAAAATAAAAATTACTTTTAAACGTTTATGGATAAAGGCCGCGTTCTTATACAAGGGTAATTATTGCAAAAGTTGATTTTAGTGAACATCGAGTTTATCTATAGTAACTTGCAACTCAAGTCTCTAAAAATGGTGTAAAATATTTTTGTTCTCGTTTCTTTTGTACGTTACTGTACACATTCCCTTTACGATTTTTATGTATTTTTTTAAAATTAGTTACACAACAGTGTATCTGTGTAGAGTCATTTCTAATTTAGTATATTTCTTTTTCGTAATTTATTTTCAACTCAGTTTTAACTGTTATCACCAAATGTTTTTAACTTTTACCTGTTTGAGTCAGAACATAAATTATCATTTACCACTTAATTGTAGATTTAGTCGGTTTTGGTCAGACAGAAAATCGTTGCATGACGTAATAAAATGTATCCTTTGTCGTTTACACAATCAATTACAGATATAACTTACTTTACAAAAAAAAAACGAAAAACTTTTAAATTTTTATGAGCATCAAATAATTTTTTGTCTGCAGAAAAGTATTTTTCGAAAATTATTGTCATAAGACTAGCTTTAAAATTGTACACGACTGTACTTGTATTTATAGAAAAATTATATAATATTAATAAAATTTCTATCAGTGATTTCTACTGCTTGAACACATGCACTGAGAATTTTTTACAAATGAAAGTAAATTTACTATTTTGAGCTCAGACAGACAACAAAAAATGTGGAGAAAACCTGAAGATTAAAAACTCATGGTTCGGTATTGAATATCAGTTAAAGGTCTAGGAAATTTACATTTTACAGAAAGCATAATGGGCCAGAATGTATATTTACATCAGAAGTGAACCGGCCCTCAAGATGTGGCAGTTTACAGAGAAACTTAAGAGCTGCTTTACTATTACTTTACGTGTTGGTTCTAGGCTCATTGTTGTTTTTCCGCGACATGTCTTATTCTGGAGACGTAAATTTGGCAGCTCTTTTGATGTACTTCGCACAAATACGATACTACATACGTATAAAGATATATACACCAATACAAGGATCGCTCTTTTAGGATATTTAAAATTTAATACACATATAAACATCGTGCAGGTTACAGCATTTTATAAATACAAAACAACCTCTTTACAACGTTTGAATGTTAAGTTTCTTCTAGAAATAGTTTTCTTTAATATAGTCATTATAATAAATGAATACAGTGATCGTATTTTGGAAATACAGTAGTCGAATAAATATACAGTGCTGAACGCTATTTTATCTCAGAATTTACATAAATTAATGTATGTATAAGTATGTAATACAAGATCCAAGCGACTCAATTGAACCATCAAAACCGATGAGTTGCATCACTTGAATGAACCGCTTTGTCCATCACTAGTTTGCAATGTCCAAACAAAACAGAGTGCATAAAAACTAGGAAACGGTACTATAGGATGAATAGTTGAAAAACCTACACATTATTATAAAGCTAGTTATATCAATGTCCAATCGGTTAAAATCAGTAACGTAATATAAAGGACCTACAAAATATTTGTTATAATTTTATTATATTTGTTCAGAAATTTATGTAAAGTATGAGATTCACTTTGATTATTAGAGATGTATTCTAAATTTCTCCTTTTTCGGAAACATGTGTATGTAATAACCGTAATCTGATAAAAACATACTTTCGATAGAGTTTTTTGACAATGGTTTTAAGTAATTAATCACATATAAGTCAAAATTCACAAATTTTACTTTGACTAATTGTATAAACAGATATTTTTTAATTTAAACTAAGAAATAGAACTACTACAATACTATTATACAAGTTCATGTTCTATTAATTTTTCGAGTTTGAATGAGTTTAAAATATTGAGATTGCGAAAAGATCAATTAATAACTAAAGACACTAAAACAAAGTTTAATCAAGATATTTATTAGATAATATTAGTCATATTAAACCATCTTGACCTAGTTCCTACTACGTAGGAAATACAACGATAACCTATCGTACTCGGAACATTTAACATGATTGCACTTGATATGTTTATAAATATATAAACAACGTAAATATTTTCATAATTATTTTTAGCAATACTTTCGAATATACAGTATGATCTCAATGAAACATAATTTGGACTAAAAAAATGATTAACAATATAATTGCCTGCAATTTACCTAAGGAGAATATTTATATTATGGTTATCACATTTTTGAATCTACAGGGATTAGACATAAAACTTCTTTTTAATAAAGGAATTTTAAAAACTTTTATTAAACAGTATTATATATATACTATGAGTCCAAGAGATATACTCTGCGGAAAGTTTTGAAGCAAGTGCTAATTTACGAAAAAATTTTAATTATAAAAAGCTTATTGTAAATAAATTATTATTTATTATTATACACTTGATTATTTTTAGAGGAGGCATTCTCGAAAAGCTTTTTATTACCTGCACTTAATGAGCACAGCATTGTTAACAGATGTTATGTTATCTTTCAGCAGTGGAAAAATATGGAAGAGTTAGAGAGTACATTATTAGCTAGTCATAAATTATTTTAGAATATAAGGTCTAGTAAAAAGAAATCCATTATTTTTGCATTAAATTGAAGGTTTCATTTAGCATAGTTAGAATGATCCGACTTAGGTCAAATATGCACCGTTTTGTTCGATAACTTGTTGCCATTTTGAAGGTAATTTCATAATGCCTCTCTCATAGAAACCCTCGTCCCTATTGGCAAAAAACTGGGACAGTCGATTTTCACAAGCTTCTCTTGAGGCGAATTTTTCACCAGCAAAATCATTCGCCATAGACAGGAACAGGTAGTAATCACTTGGTGCTAGGTCCGGACTATATAAGGTGGATGCATAAGAACCTCCCAACCAAACTCCCGGAGCTTCTGGCGAGTCACTATCGATGTGTGTGGCCTGGCGTTGTCCTGATGGAACACAATTCCTCTCCTATTGGCCAAAGCTGGCCGCTTCTGGGCGATTGTTTCCTTCAGACGGTCCAATTGTTGACAGTACAGGTCCGAATTAAGAGTTTGGCCGTAGGGAAGCAGCTCATAGTAGATAATTCCTTGCCAATCCCACCAAACACACAGCAAAACCTTCCTGACCGTCAAGCCTGGCTTGGCCACCGTTTGCGCCGGCTTACTACGATTCGACCACGACCGTTTTCGCTTGACATTGTCGTAAGTGATCCACTTTTCATCACCAGTAACCATCCGCTTCAGAAACGGATCGATTTTGTTGCGATTCAGCAGCGATTCGCAGATGTAAATTCGGTCCATCTTTTGCGTTAACTCGTGTGGCACCCATACATCAAGCTTCTTTTTGTATCCAACCTTATTTAAATGTTTCCAAACAGTTTTTTGTGCAATGTTTAGCTCCTGGGCAATCGAAACAGTGCTTACATGACGGTCGGACTCGACGATTTCCATTATTTTATCGATATTTTCGACAATTGGCCTTCCAGAGCGTGGTGCATCTTTGACATCAAGATTACCGGAACGGAATCGACGAAACCAAAATTGCGCATGATTGACTGTTACAGTATCAGGACCATAAACACTATTCACATTTTTAGCCGCCTGGCTTGCGTTTTCGCCTTTATCGAAGAAAAACTGTAAAATATGGCGTATTTTAACTTTGCTGGTGTCCATCTTTGACGCGCGCTCAAACAATATTAAGTCAAGTAATCACAAAACTGTCTGAGAGGTTCGTTTAGTACGAAATCTTATCTTTCGAACGCCATCTAACGGAACGCGATCGCACTTATACAACGCGAGATACAGATTACTAAAGCCATCTATTGGAAAAATAATGGATTTCTTTTTACTAGACCTTATATTTAATTTTCTTTTTAAGCAAAATATGAGAATATAATACGTCAGATACCTTATCAACCACAGTTACCGCATAGAATCTTAAATATTATGCTAAAAAGCGTTTCTCAGACAATTGATAACAATGTAACATCAAATATATATTTGTTGAAGTTATCTACTCTTGATCAAGGGGTTGTCTGTAGGATATCTAACGTTTTGGAATCTTTTTCATTAGTTTGTTGGCTAATGTACATGGAATGTTACTATGTTTACGTGTGTATGTTTAGTCTGCATTCCAACCTTAGGCTACTTAATCATTATTTTAACAATGGTAATAACGATATACAACATTTAAAATTAATATTAACAAATAAGTGAAAACAAGTTTCAATCACTGAATACCAATGTATCTAAGTTTATTGGCCTACTTTTCAGAAACCGCAATAGAATGGATGTGGGTTTATCTTATTGATATGTACTCGATACCCTCTTGATAACTTAAATAGATATAAATATAATAGATATGTACTATGTGCAACAAACAGGGTATAGGAGAAACAAACTGCAATTTGCGTTTTCTTTCCTTTTTTAATCTTAGAAAATATTTTTGCCGTACATGGCCTTCGCTTTAAACTTATTAAGATGACAAGAATTTTACCAATAACACGTCGAAAACATTATATGTTTTCAGTGTGCACACCTCTCCCGTGTGAAATTATTATTATATAACACATAAAAGAAACCGAAGCGAATAATCCAAAAAAAAACTTTTCAGACATTCATTTACTCAAGGTTTAAACACGCGATATACAATCTCATAGTTTATATACTAAATATTCATATCAATGCTCTATCAGACTGGCAAACTCCACAAAATAGTTAATTGGGAAAGAAAAAGAAAGAAACTAAGTGAATGGAATATTTAATTAGACATAGAAAGTAGAACAAATTATTTCCCATAACGACCTAGTATTATTAGTAACACAATTAAATAGGTCGCATAAATATTCATGTTTCAACATGATTGAACTAATACTGACAAAATTTCAATCTCATAGTTGTTAGGTGTTTATGATCGAAATTTAAAACAGCGGTTTTGTCTAAAAATTGCTAAAGTGCTACTGATATGTTGCAACTGTAATATTTAGTGAAAGTATTATGAAATGGTCTAATTTAAGTGACATGAGAGATCCAAGGATGGAAAGGAAAATATAACAATGACAGGCGTTAGTAATAAAAGTGTACGAAATATGACACGATCCGAGAGACAATTAAGTGTGAAATTGGTGGCTGAAGAATTACAGATTTATGAAGAAGCAGATAGCTAATTTTAACTGACAAATTGAGTATTACATAGCAGTTTCAGTGCAGTAGTTCAGCTCTGAAGATGTCCCATACAAATGAGTACGAAACGTCGGCAGATATACAAGTGACGTGGTTCCAGCCTGGAAACTTAGAAGCAGATAGAGTATTACATAGCGTTCTAATACTTTCAAATAATGACAGATGTACAGAAGCAGCTCCGCCTTGATGTTGCGACTGATCTTTCTTCAAAATCGCATTCATTTCCGAAAGTTATTACATGTGATAAAACTGAATGCCATCAGTAAGATTTATAAAAAAAAAAAGTCAAAACATGCAGTTGAAATTCAAAATTTATTATGCCCCGAGAAGCACGCACGTTTCTTTTACTACAAAAGAATAGTCCATAAAGAATTTATTAAACAATCACAATTAGCCAATCAACAATACCATTTAGAGGTGGTGAAAATAATACAAGATTTTATTTGAGGCACAAGAATTATAGCTCAACAAGTGAATCATCATGACATGTATTTATCTGATTTAGCGCACTGTGATGCTGATATTTCCACTATTTAAAATAATGGGTTGAAAAAATAAAGATATTCTAATATGACCACTCAACAAGATGTGAAACAGTTGCTCAATAATATTCCAAAAAATGAGTATTTTCAGACTTGTTTCTGCAAATGAGAAAACCATAAAGTTATTGTATACATGCACAAAGAGAATAGTTTAAAGACAGTTAACTTCAAGCCTATTGTACATTTCAGGAATAGATTTATACATCTCGTAAATAACATACTGTTACTGTTGTGATATAATTATACATTGTACTAAGTGGACGATAGAATCGTACATGTATATTTAATACATAGTTGCAGGTATTTTTATTTGCATTAAAAATGCAGATAAATATTCAATAATAAACAAATTTTTGTATAGAAAAAATATAACTTTGGGTTTAGTGTTATTTAATTTTAAAGAATAAACAATAGTACTTGCGTAGATTTGAAGTTAGGCTCCCATGCTGGTGAGTTCTACATGGAAGCAAAAGTTTATTAAGAATACAAATCTAAGTGTTATATCAAATAGTATTTAAAAGATTAAATTATTGTATACAGCATTGGAGCGAATGGCATAAATGTGTTTTCTGCATTTCTCGTTCACTAATTTTGTTTTCTACCATCTCTTCTTGGGCAGTAATCACATCGAGCTCTTCAAGTAACAGATTGTTCGGCAGGTTCTGAATCACCAAATTTTATTCAACAACAGAGATTTGGGACCTTGAAGTTTGATGAGAAGCTTGACAAGCCATATCCTTAACTTATGTAGGTACAATAAGGCTCGATTCAACATTTGATAGAAATCCTTTGTGGGTTACATTATTTACACTGACAATATTTGAGTTTGTATTAAAAATGACCACAGAGCATCATTTGATCTAAGGAATCCATTTCGCCTTTGATAAAACTATTGCAGATATTTATTATGTCAAGGTTTTTATTTTCAGAAGCAATCTTTTGAGTCTAATGTATAATGGAAAACAGTATGACCGGCTCCTTTTTTTGGATACATAGAAGCAAATTGTTTTATCTGTTGTCCAAATTATGCCGGTCCTACTCAACAGTCTTTATTGGGTTAGAATAACCACTACTGTAAGATCTCTTTGATGTCACTTATTAATTAATTCTATAGATAGGTTCAATTGTATTTGGAACTAACAAATTTTCTGCTTTTTCTTGCTTTCCAACGTATATAAAAGCATAGCGTACATAATTTCTAAATCGCGTTCAGCCAGTTTCTTCAGTATACATACATCTTAAAAGTACATCTTCCACTTATGGAGATTGATCTTTAATTTTCGAGAAAAAAATAATTTAAATAACTTACGAAAACGTGCTGGTGGGGTCTTGAGAAAGAATCTAATATGATGCAAAATATAAAAATTATTGAACACTAACGATCGTTGTTTTAAGTAACCAGCAATATATAAAATCACTGTCTCTTTCATTAGCATTAGCTTTCCTACAGTTTTCTGGCAGAGGGATCCATTTTGACCTCCAACACAGAAAAATTAGCTTAGTGTGGTCCTGTTGTCACTCCTGGCTGCCGATGTACGAAAATAATGAATATATAATTTCAGCTATCATAATAATCTATTACGTATTCAGGGGAATCGCGATACTATTGAACAAATCAAATTTTAAACATTTTTAAAGTAATAATTAAATATCTTAAGAATCAACAAGCATATAAATATAAAATGTTTAAATGATAAATATTCTCATTTGAAGGTCAGAAATATTTTGCGAATCCTAAGCAATACTTAAATGATTTTTTTTTGTACAAAATAATGTTAATATTAATTATTGATGAGTACATTTACATCTAACTGGTTAATACTTATTTAAAGATTTATCGCGGGGATTCTAAAACAAATATATATCTGACATCTAAATACATGAACGTATGAATCAGATGAGTTTACTGCTACCTTTTTGACTACCAAAATTAAATTCACGCCTACATAATTTATACTACTTCTTGATCACATGGGTTGATCATTGTAGTCTTCGACGTTTCACTGCCCACGTTATTGACTCATTGATGATCTGAAATCAAATTGAGTCGAAACATCGAAGACTACAATGAGATGCATGACGAAATCTAGAAGAAGTTAATACTGTTAAAACATACTGTTATGAAAAAAATGTAGGATATATTAGACTGCAGAACCAAAGTTTATTTTATTTTAAATAAAATAATTGTGGGTAATTACTGCTGCACGACAAAATTTTTTATAATTATAATATCATTAGTAGCATCAAAATAATTTACAAATTGAAATTTTAAAACAAATTTTCTTATTTTATGAATATATACATACCATTAACAAAATTAAAACTATTGCTTCTTTCCTGTCGAAAATTAAAAACATATACCAACATGCACAATAAGAAGTATGACTATGTGAAACAGCATCTTTAACAAATCGTATTAAGTTTATAAGAATGTTGGATAACCGTTTATATGCATTCTCGCTTTATTTAATTCTACTGTAATACATTTTATTTATTACAATATTATATTTATATAATGATTTGAGGCAATATTTAAAACAAATATGTTAATAAATTAACCTGCCTTTACAGTTGATATAATAATTTTGTATATTAAATATTAAAAATATTAACAATACTTTGTTAATTCTCCACAAAAATTGTTATTGTAATTGCAAATTATCTTAGGAAAAAATTTCTGATTATGCATCACAATGTGCATAATGAAATATATCATGAGCACATTTTGATATAACCTTATTAACTCTAACACGGAATGTATTTCTTACCTTTAGTATAAAGTTTTAGTCGATGTTGCACAGATGTAATTGCACCAAGTACTGATAGCCTATTTACTCTAGATTTTATGTTCGATGCAGTTCCAAATTCATCTGCTAGCATTTTACTAACTCGAGAAATTTGATCTTTTGGTGGTATTATTAATGAAATCATACTTGTCCCATTCCTAAAGCAAATATTCAGATTTATGTCGGTACAAATACTGAATAATGTTAAATAATGACACGAATATCCGTATGGAACTCAAGGTAGGGCATGCTTTCTTTAAAATAATTATTTATGAACTCACCCTCTAGCCAACTCCAGACTTTTTATCAATTTCTTGATCTTCCATATTTCTACGTTGCGATCAGCAGACGTTTCTTCGTTTGACATAACTAAAAACTATTTAAAACTACAATGGAAAAATTAGAAACGTGTTGGCCGCAGCAAAATGGCGGGGTACAGTCGTGGTTTGAGTTACTTTTATTCCGTTTGGATATAACCTACCACATAACTGGTTATAACTAGATTTTACGTGCACTTGCAATGTAATACACATGTATATATATGTAATTCTATAATTTTTTTATGTTCATTTCATCCTCATTTGATAAACGATATCTATTTAAACTTTTCACTAATAAATGAATTTTAAAAATCTCTGAAAAGTATAAATATTTGTCACTGCTTCCTTTAACAAATTTTAGTTGGTAAAATGCAAGCCAAGCAAAAGTAAAACTTACGCAAGCGTAGAATCTGTCAATACATGTGTTTTTGACGTTTGTTTCAATTTAAAAATCCAGAATAGTGTAGTTATTTTTTTTTTGATATTGACAAATGCCGTTTCAGAATCTTAACTATAACAAGATTAATATATTAGTCTAATAGCTGTTAGTTCCGGGTATGTACTCATTTTATCTTAATTGTGTTATCATTGATCAACTTATCATTTACATCTTTCAAATTTCTTGAACCCTGCATATATTACCAAATGGTTTTATATATCTAATACACTTACCTTTGAATATAAAAATATTCAAATCATATGTATATTACACTATATTCTATCTTTTACAGAATATTTTGGGTTAGTTTACAAGTGCATAGGACAAGAGATATACTAAATGGTGCCTTTGATTCTTATATTATACATCTAATAGATCCTAAAAATAGTAGTAAAAAGATAATTCCAATAGAAATAAATCCATCTAAATGGGTAAAAATACCTGTAGAAGAAGAATCTTTTTTTAAGCAAACATGGAGGAA